>JAQBSW010010881.1:0-22295 GCA_029291075.1 Eudiplozoon nipponicum | reverse complement strand
TTTAACTCAAGTTTCCGAGCTTGAACTAAGCACCAATCCGATTGTATTTAACCATTCCTCGAACAACATAACAAAACTACCGCCAGCCGCAACGCACTGACGCGTTTCGACCTTCCATGATCATCATCAGAGTACGACAGCAAACTGACCTTGAGATCAGATTGCATTATATATATATATATATATATATATATATATATATATATATATGGAAAGCAAAATTAGGTTTATCGTTCTCACCTCTAATAGTCTTTAATACATTGTACTTGACTGGAAATGTCGGCTGCACAATTTCCATGCAGTCACGAACATTAACTGTTTGCAGCTTTGGCCATACGCATTTATATAGGCAATGCAATTAAAAAATAAATAGTTTCGCGAATGGTTGTAACAATTCTTTAAATCAAGTTTGCGAGCTTGAATTAAACACCAATCCGATTGTATTTAATAGCCATTGAAAAACTTAACAAAATTACCGCCAACGTATTACTGATGCATTTCGACCTTCAACGATCATCGTAGAGTACGACAGCAAACTGACTGAGGATCAGATTGCATTATATATATATATATATATATGGAACGCAAAATTAGGTTTATCGTTCTCACCTCTAATAGTCTTTAATACATTGTACTTGACTGGAAAAGTCCGCTGCACAATTTCCATGCAGTCACGAACATTAACTGTTTGCAGCTTTGGCCATACGCATTTATATAGGCAATGCAATTAAAAAATAAATAGTTTCGCGAATGGTTGTAACAATTCTTTAAATCAAGTTTGCGAGCTTGAATTAATCATAAATCACATTGTATTTAACCAGGCATCAAACAACATGATGATCATGGAAGGTCGAAACGCATCAGTGCGTTCAACTGACGGTATTTTTTATATGTTGTTCGACGACCTGTTAAATACAATGGGATTGGTGTTTACTTCATGCTCGAAAACTTTATTTAAACACACTGATCTTGTATTACACAAAATTATTTAAATAGGCTACATTAATGTCAACAATCTGAGTTGCGGTATAGCGTTATACTTATTTATATTCAAAGGCATTAATCCATTTAAATTTGGAGGAAAGTAATATTTAATCAGTTACTATCTTTGGCTTTCAACATGACGACCTGAATATATGAGGCAGATCATTATGAAAACTTACATTGTGTCGTATATTTTACCAATATGAAATAAAATTATCTTTATTTACTACATTTTTGAAAATCACACAAATACCTCTTTCACATAAATTAAGCATTCAATTTTAGAATTCATACACAAATAACGTATAAAATTAGTCATAACTCAAATTCAAACTTATTTAGACTTAATATTAATTACCACTTTGAATTTGATAACGCTTTTCCGTAAAGATAGAATTAAACTCAATAAAGGAGACAAACATCGAATTCTTATCCATTTATGAAAATAAAATTAATATTTCTAAATTGAAAAATCTATATCAATTTTCGTTTTTCAGTGGTTTACAATATGTACATTGCTATTTTTGAAATATTAAATGAAAGCAATCCGTGTCTACATGGATGCTGCGAAAACTTGATTAAATCAAATATACCTATTTGAGATAACTACCAATTCAATTCACCAACCATTCACACAACATAAGAGTATTGGTCAATGACGTGGTTTTTTCAGGTTAATTGACTAATTGAAAATGCGCATCCGCAAGCATTAATTAAATCACTCGCAATTACGCATATATTTATTTGGCAAAGTGTACCATAATATAATTATTTCTGTGCTGGACGAAAATGAAGTTGACACTAAAATTCAAATTTTCTTGCATTTATTTTTTAACTATTTTGTGCATTTATACGTGTTTTTCCGTCTTCTGATATTGTCAGTCAGCAGGTAACAAATAAATTACTGAAGGAATACACTTTCATGCTGAATTGTTTACGCCTATTAATAAAAGCAAGCATTTTAGTGGATGGCCAAAGATTAATGTAGCAATGCATTATTTTAGTACTCAAAATGATAAGTAAATAGCTTGTATATTTCTGTAAAAAAATATGATACAATTATTCGCAATATGTAATAGTTTTATTGAGTTAGGCTAGAATAGATGACGTTTACTATACTAGCACGAGTTGAGCATTTTGGATATTCGCAATTTCGGCTAAATTTAGCTAATTCCCTAGACAATGTAAAGTGTACGTCTCGCAGGAATAATGCATTTTATATGAAGTTAGATTGCTTTAAATACGGACTTCCTATTGCCATATTTAAAGTTGACATATTTTCAGCTTGAAGTCATATACGCATTTAAATATTGTGTAATTGTTTCATAATATGTCAGGAAATAACGAGAAAAAATATTTAAAACTAAGTTTAGTTAAACATTATTATGTAATGATAATATTATTATTTATGCATATAAAGGGACCATAATAATGAGGAATTTATGTAAAACTTTGAATCAATAATCGCAGTAAATATAAACCAAAATTTCTTTTTGATTTTGTAACATTTTTGTTTTATAAAATGTTTTTTTCGTCGGAGTGGAATCAAAAACAGATTACAATGACATAGTGGAAAATTAAAACATAGAGAAATATGTGAGATAAATTTGTGTTCGAAATACCGTTTATTTCAGCAATTACATTCCATTAAATCATTTAAGTACTCTGTTATTTTTAATGGAATTCATATTAAAGGTGTAAAAACCAGATTTGAATTCGTAAATAGCATTAAACTGTGTGGTTATCTTTTATATCAATCAATAATTGTTTGCGCGTGTGGTGATAAAAACTATAGATATTGTTTGCAATATTGAGGCAGGCAGGAACCAGACATTTTATAAGCATTCGCATAAGCATTGCAAACAGCGATGTCAGTTTCATGTAAGGCATATTCTGAACTCATTACCTCATCAGCAGAACTCGTCAACAAAAAGGAATAACGTTGAATAAACTGCAATGCACGCATTGGAAAAGATGAAATATGCATGCATACATTGTACTCGTCTCAGGTTTGCAGCTTTGATGTTACAAAATATTTTTATTCACTTTTAATCATTGATTGTTTATTTGTATTTCTTATAAACATTTCGTTACTGCATGAATATTTAGAGGCTGACAGTTCAAGTTAAATAAACTGTATGCCATACTACAATTGGTAAGTTTCGCTCATTTGATTTTGCTTTACTTAGAAAGGCATAACGGTTACTCATCGCTATTCAGCGCGAGGTATTGATCTGACAATAACCATAGTAAAAAGTCTGTCCGCGTGACTTGTGTTATTTGTACTACGTTTTGATGCAAGTTTTGGAACAGTGGAACTGATGGTTACATTTCTTTTTTTGAAAAATTTTTCTTTATATGAAATTAACTATTGACGCCTAAAGCTTTCGAAATTAGTTATATATTGTCTTATTCATAAAATCATTATATATATGATTGTTTGTGTGTGTGTGTGTTTTCGTGTGCATATGTGAGTGTATAACTTAATGATCACATATTATCCAATGTATATACTATTAAAATAAACTGAACAAAGTATGAGGAAGTAAGCGCAATTAATCGTGTATGTTAGCTATGTCCTTATTTGACACTCACTGTGAGAATTTTCGGCGCATTATATGAAAATATAAGTATGTTTGTACATATATTAATATTGCCCATTCATCATCAATAACGGATAATGATACTGCTGCTACCTAAAAATGTACAAGTACCACTATTACCACTAATAATAATAATAATAATAATAATAATAATAATAATAATAATAATAATAATAATAATAATAATAAAGATAAGGATAATAATAATAATAATATTTTGGGAGCAAAGACTAAAATAATTATATTAACATAATATGAATATATGGATTGCCAAAATAACTGATTCTACAATAAGCAAATTTGATCTACGTTGGGTTATTTCTATTGGGCATAATAGTGCATAACATTTGGCTACATCTCAAGAGAATAAAAGACTTTCCATAGCGTCTTATTATGTAAATTCCATTTTACAATGTGCTAAATCGTCTCAAATTCGCACATCAGGTAGGCTAACCAAAAACGAAGATTCTAGTTAACATTTCCGTTTGTTGCAATGGGGCATAAATCAAGCGCGCAAACAGATGCGACAGAATTCTGGAGCATCTTCGTAGGATTTGTAAACAAACCTAACATTAAGATAAAATCTGAACAATACAAGATTTATTCCCAAATACTTTCTGCCTTATGCGCTTTGTTTAGTGTACGTATATATCAAGAATAAAATTGGTGATAAAAATCCTAAGTCTGTTTGGAAATAGTTGCTGAATGCAAAACAAACTAATTACATCGAATGGAAAAATTGAACGAAACATATTATTTAAATCAATTATTACTATAATAATTTGTAAATGAGAAAACGGCTAGACAAAATATAATTATTCCGCAATAAAAAGAAAAACAATATGGAATTCATTGTAAGTAAAAAGGAAAGCTGTGCATAAGAAAGTACAGATAACGAAGACATAGAAAACCATTATCCTATAATACTTGCGCAGTATTATTAAATTTAAAAAAGTTCAATAATCAAATATTCTAAACCTCTTTATCTATTGCTTTCTATTTGTCTTTAAATAAATATATATTTACATAAAATCTTTAAAAAAACCAGTTATTCTATAGAAAAAATTAATTTCCCACTTCTTTGTTTGCAATTTGATTTTGGAATTCAAAAAAATGTTCAAAAACCTTTTTTAACAACATAAATACTACAAAATAACAGAGATTAAAAATGAAATAATTATAGTTACAGAACACGAATTAGCATCAGAGCAAGGCACTGTCCAGGTAGAAGTTGACTAAACGTTAAACGGTTAAGATTTATCGAATAAGGAAATGGAAGGCCATATGAGTTTAATGTAAATCAATACACATTGATTCGTAGGATTGAGCATTTCTGTAAAGGACTACCACTGCTATTTGCATGAAACTCATCACAGGAATTCAATGTATTAGCACACACTGAAGCAACTTTGGCCGAAAAAATGCTATAACATCATTATATTATACAAACAATTTGAGAAGTAAAAAATATTGTCTACTTTCACAACAATCGATAGGCCATGTGCTGAACAAAATAAAATATGTATCTTGTTCAGCTGCATATCTCTACTAAAAATTTTCCGCAGAGCACTTCGCTTTCAGTCCGACTTTAGTAAACCGGCGGTGTAAACAATATTGGTAAACAGCGTCACACGGTAAGTTCAATTAGGTTTAGACCTGTAGCATAATATGCATACATTCGTTGATTATGCACTTCGACTCCGAAGCTAAAATGTACAAATTGCCATTATCCTGGCTTTAAGCCAAATATGACCCTTGCAAAGCAGATCTGGTTCATCGAATTTTGATTTATTATAATATAATTATTTTTTCTTCATTTAATTATTATTGAAGATGCAAATAACACTGGTTGTGTAAGATTTCATTTATTAAAGGTTAAGGCCTACTGTGTCTAATGATAAACGTGTATGACACTTTAAAAATAATTGAATGCGCGGGTGGTGGTAACAATTCTTTAAATAAAGTTTGCGAGCTTCAAGTAAACACCAATCCTATTGTATTTTACCAGTCGTCGAACAACATAAAAAACTACCGCCAGCCGCAACGCACTGACGCGTTTCGACCTTCCATGATCATCATCAGAGTTCAACGGCAAACTGACTATCGAGGATCAAACCGCATTGAATATATGTGTATGATACTGTTGGCGTAAGAGCCTAATCGATTTCTAGTTGATATGGGGCAATCAGGTGCTGTCTGTGAAGATTAAATTAATTAGATGACAGAAGAAATTTCAAAAAAGCAAGGCAACGCGTATTAGTCACCGGCAATCATTGAAAACTAGAATTCTATATTTGAGCGCTTCGAAATATGGTGTAGGATTAACGGCAAGTTTGAAAAGTCAAGTTTAGTAGAGACATAAAGCTTAACAAGAAACAAATTTTATTTTTTTCAACACATGGCCTATTCAATTTTGTGAAAGTAGATTATATTTTTTACTCCTCAAATTTTCTGTTTAATTTAATGTTATCATAGCATTTTTTAGCCAAAGTTGCTTCAGTGTGTGCTGATACATTGAATTCCTGTAATGAGTTTCGTGCAAACAGTTGTATTAGTCCATTACAAAAATGGTCAATCCGACGAAATGACATGGCTGAGGCAATAAATTATCTGCGTTTACGGATCTAAAATTTGCAAATCTGTGATTGACAAGGATATTCTTCATCATATACTGCGTAGTCCAGCATGAAAGATGTGGTAAGCAGAGCGCCAAAATTGATAGCTTCGAGCGAAATAAAACTTTTTATCTCACGCAACTATCAACAAGGCAATGGCTTGCTTACAATCCGATCGACAAACTAGTGGGTCGCCATCCGTACGTTCGCTAACCATGATACAACTTTCTACGCCCGCATGAGGGCTTAAAACATTGAGCACCAAAAATGATGCACGTTCGTAGAAACATATAACATGATAGAAGTTTCTCGTATGCTGCAAACTGGACGAATCTCCGATTTTCGGTCCACACAAGTGAATTTGGTTATTAATGCAGATTTTGATACTAAGTTTCAAATTTGTCGTTTATACAAGTCAATCAACTCTGTAATTCAATCATTACTGTTGATCTGGTATGTTAGGTTGCAGGATCCCATGATGTTTTATATTATTCATTGCTTCAATCATTGACCCAGTCGGGTTTATTTTCAGCTGGTCGACCCTGCCTTAACAAGAGTGATTTGAATTTTATTTCCCAAAATGACAGCCACCAAAACCTTTGAAAAATATTATTGAAACATCATAAAGACTCATTTCAAAGCGTTTGAATCAATATTTCAAACTTTCAAATTTCATATTTATCAAAACGAATATTACTTAAATTGTTAGTTTGATGTATAGCAGTAGAATAATTTGATCAAAATTTACAGTTAATTTGCAAAAATGTGCATAAACAATCTTTATTCAGACAGCCAGTTAAGCAAATATTTAGATGTCAATGTAAACCTCTTTCTTCTGCTGAAAAAATCAGACTGCTATCAAAGTTTAATCCAAGTTAAACTCCGAAATGCTGGCATTAAAACTACACGTTTAAACTAATCAATAATAATTTTTGATAAACAACTTAATTACCAACTCCACAATTTCTTATTAACGCTCCAAAATACAAATACAAATGTTTAATCACAATGGCTGTTGCCACTAATTTATGTTTTGTTACCATTATGTGAAATAAATTTCTGAATAAGGATTACTAAATAAAATTTACTAAAAAACCAGACATTCTATTTCAAATTCATCCCGGACGCAAGTTTATTACAATGGAACTGTCTAAATTCTTGGGAAAAAATCTCAAAGTGTAAGCATATAATTTGAGTCAAACGATTTGAAATGTTCGTTTTTCGAACAAAATATAACATTATTTGAATAGCTGCATCAATTCTAAATCACTTTAAAAATATTTCACATTTAAGGATACCAATTAGGCGAGGCGAAATTTTTTTCGTTAACATTCGTGCATTTCATTCAAATAAAAAAATGAATTTATTGAATCATGTCATCAGAATAATATATAATTATTTCAAACGTGTTTTTGTTTAAACTTTGAAAAAGTATGCACAATTTTATTTACATGTAATTCAAGAATAATAATACAACTGTTTCTTTAGAGTGGTCATCAAATTGAACCGAAAACATTGCTCAAAGATATTTTTGCATGTATAAAATTTAGGTTTACATATGCAACAAAAACCCTCTATTAAACGAAATTTATTTAAAGATGTGAATGTAACATCCATATAATTACTTAAACACCATTTAATGAAATTTAAAAGTGTATTAATTTATTTCTTTGTGGGACATTTATTTAAATATGTGTGGCTAGTTTCCTTAAGCTATGTGTACATAAAACACTAGGTTTTGAAGTTTGTCATTCTGCTTCGGGTTTTTGATTTATGTAAATAAAATTTAAATAATTGGTCAATTTTATTTTGTGAAAAAATGTTTGATTATCAAATTTTGACATCGCCTTTTGATGGGTATTTCCGCTATCATGTCTTTCATTGACGTAGTTTGTTGATCATAGTTATCGAATTTCAATTTTTAAATCCACCTTTTTATTTATGATTCAACACTGCCTGTGGTAAATGGTTAGCGCTTATTGATTAGTTATATTCGTTAGCACCTACTTAATGGTACACTATCGCAGAAACTATGAAATCCAGTAAGATGAGTCGAAATATTTGAATTGGCGATGGACATATTCAGTAAAGGCGAATTTGAATTTCCTGTATTTTAATCTATTAAATACTTACATTCCTCTCTTTTTAATGAATATTTCACATACAAATATTGAGCTTTTCTCGGTATTTTTCTTTGAGATATTATTTATCCAAATTAATTTCTGAGGCCGTAATTCGTTTATCTAACGATTTGTCATTATTGTAAAATTCCTAAAAACTGCCAGGAAACATGTGACGCCAAAGCGAATGTGTTGAAATAACTAAAAAATTTTATTTCATATTTCTACAAAACATTCTTGGGCTCATCTTAAAACTTACAGAAACACTGTTAGGAACAAGGCAACGGCGCGTCATGCAATAAAACGGCTAGTAACGTTAGCATACTAAGGACAGCGTTTGAAACCGCAGAAATGTTACCACAGCTCGCATTACGTCGTTATCTGCCTCCTAGTTTTATTATATCACAGCTTTAAAATTCAATTTAAATGTATATGAGATTCCTCCATTAAACCAAGTTACCTAGAGAGCCTGGCGTTCGTCCATAAGGTTGAAGGATATTTTCACTCGCGAATCGGAAGGCTTTCTATTTTTGTTTATTAATTCATTTATGCCAACCGTTTTGATACTTTGTCAAGTTATTAGTTTATATAGGCAATAAAACGAAATAAAAATTGATTCACGGCTGGTGGTAACAATTCCTTATATCTTATTTATGTGTGCATCACATAAAAGATATAATTATTCTAAACAATTGGCTACATATATATTTTCAATATGAAATATAACCTTGTGTTGAAACATTTCAAACTATTTCTGACAGGATCTTTCTGTTTTTTTGTTAATTATCATGACAGTATAATGGTTAACGTATCACCCGTTTAAAATGTTTAGGCATTGTTATAATTAAAACAGGTTATCAACACCTGAATGAAACCTAAACTATAATTATTTTTCCTTTTATTTGCAATTAAAAAGTGTCAAGAGCCGCGTAAGTCGTTCTCGTCACTCTCTGTATTTTTCCATCAATGTTCATAAAATTAAAATTAATTTTCGGTGAATTTTAAAGTTTAACGAGATATTTGTCCAAACTTATGATAACGAGAAATTTGTTATTAGGCGAGATTTAATTGTGTCAATTTGTCAAGGAAAAAAATGTGATATCTGTTCTATATTTTGCTGAAAATCTCACTGAATGAATTAAAACCTAGTCTAAATACGAACTCTATAGGTGGTATGAACTTTTTCGACGAACTTAGGAATAACGAAATAAATCGGCAATTTTGAATTTAATTGATTATCTACAGTTGTTTGAATTATAAGGTTAAAAAGATTTACCATATACTTTGAGAGTGACAATTTGACTCTCATTAGATAAATGTGAATACAAATTCAAATGTTTTATGAAATTCGGTTTTCGACCACATAAGAGCAGAACAGATAAATAAATTATATATAAATTGTTTCATGAAATGAGGCTTAATCGTGTAATTGATCGTAGAAAGGGCAAAAAAGTCAAATATTTACTTAACTTTATATAAACTTCGAAACTTCAATACGTTTAATTATGCAGAATTCGATAAAAAATATTTTGCATTTATATTTAAAATAAGCATCAGATATCCAGTCTTGCAAATATGTGACAGGAATGAACTATTTGTTTAAAAATGCATTTATATAGATATGTTAAAAGCATATTGGGAAATAAGATAATTAATACTAAACGTAACTAAAAAGCGTGTAGTGGGCTAACAAGTATTGTCCTTACTGAAAACTCATCAAGTACTGTCCAAATTTTACTGCGAACAGGACTCAAAATTAAGCACATCTGCTTCGGAATCTGGTGGTCTAACTATCGAGCAAACTTATTGCATACTACACACAATTTTCTGTTATATAGTAGCTAATGTTTTTTTTAATTATGCTTTCCTAAAAAGTGTGTGTAACGGGTGGCAGGGTGGCTCAGTGATTCGTGCTCCAGATACCGAACCAGAAGTGCCCAAGTTCGCGCCATGTTTGCGGCAGTTTCTGGGCAGTAGGTGGTATGTTGCCAATAATTAAGAGATATGTCTCCTGGATGAACTGTTTTTTCTACGCTATACAATACTTACTTGATACTGACAAATATATGTACATAATTGGTCGGGTGTCTATATTAATTTTGCCACCTTGATTAAAGTAACTATTATCACCGCCCACGCAACCAATGTCCGATTAATAAGGTTAACAAGTCTTCAATCTCAATAAAATTGTCTATATATTCACGTTTGAATAGATCTTACAATTATGCATTAGTGATTTAGGCCTAGCACACCTGGTAAAAAACGTGTGCACACAAGTGCAAACGGAAACAAAAGGATAACTGGCTGCATAACGCAGTAAAACCAGTGCCAATTGGATGAAAATATTTGAGACAGTTGGAAGGAAATTTCGCCTAATAGCCTATTCACTAAAGCAGTTTTAGAAACATCTATAATAAAATCATTCCAATTTTAGTTGATAGGCACTTAATATGCACAACAGCACCAACTCCGTAAAAGTGTCTAAAATAGATTTTAGGCATAAGCTAACTTTTTTACCGATACTAATCATTCCATCCATTTTGAATAACCGCTCCTCCAACGAAAGTCGATCGACCGATCGCACTTACCTCATTTAGCAGATATTTCACCGTCCAAGTACCTCGCATCAAATTACAAACTATACCGTGTATTTTGGGCATAGTACTGCCTCTAGCTGATGGTTGGCCAATAATCGTGAATGGTATGCATATACGAGGTTTAATTTTTCATTACACTGACTATAGCACACCATCCAGATTCTACGTGAATTTACTTTACTTTTGAAGCTACATGCCAAATGGATGAACAAATAAGACACGTAGTGTTGGGATACTTATTTTTACGAGTATCTATACCTAACCCATGGTGTTGTGCAGCCGATACGTATAAATGATTCAAGTGCATTCAGAACAAGTAACTTTGATGTGTCAGTGAGAATGGGAGACCGTGAACAAGAAATAAAACGGCCATGTGTTCTGCATAAATGCAACCACATGTCAGACGACGCCCAACTGTATGCAATTCACTGAATTGAGAAGATTGAAAGTATTTCCGTTGTGAATAATTTTGTCTACGTCTATAATATTTGACTGACTTGCTAAGTTCGCGAATTAGCTGCTCATAATAATCAATAAGCGTATTGTGTTATTGATGAGACTACACGCATAGCCAAGTGAAGAGAAATCCAATGTGATATGCAAACTATGTACAAAAACAGATTTTGACATAATAAAAAAGAAAAATGACTTTAAAATAAATTAATGTTGAAAGATTCTTTTTGAATGTGCGCTTTAATAAAATTCATAAAACACTTTTCATGTGCAAAAAATGAAATTTTATCAATTGCGCAACACATCGTTGAAGCGTCAAATGTATGATTCGCTGGCGTGGCATTCACGATTATTACTAAATGCAACAACAGAAAAAATTTAGCCACATATGAAGCTTTCTCGATAAATAAACTATTATCGGAATTATGCAAGCAGAAGAAGCATTTTTGGGTACTGAGTTTGAGCAGGAAGTGATGCACGCAATCGATTAAACTTTATTTTATTTCATACTCCCTCATAGTTTACATTTTTATTTGTTGTTTAGCCTTGAAATTTATAAATAGAGATGTTCATTTGTAGATACTTGTGAACAACATGATAAAGAAATAGTTTTTGTATTTTATAAAACTTCTCTGTTGTTTTGCACATGGTAATCCTGAAAATGCTTTAATTAAGACTAAAGATAGTAAATCGCAGTGGAAAATTTTGATTATGTCAATATTTTTTTCTGCTTCTGACTTTCACGAGGAAACAGTTACAATGCTAATCAACTTGAATAGGAATGGGCGACCTAGCGTTTTTTTGCAGTCCACATATAACCATGAACGACTTATTTTGGCTTTTATAAGGCTCTGCACTAACTTGAATAACTAAACTCACTGAATCCATTTATTGTAAGTCTATCAGCAGAAATACACTGAGGCGTGGTGAAATTTATTTATAAACAAATTTAGCTTAATTATTTATAAGAAAGTTGATTTTGGTGACATATTAAAATTTTCCCACACTAAATTGGTGTATTATAATCTACACAAGTGAAAAGTTATTCTTCTCAACTGTAAATTATGGAAAAATATGTAAAATGAATTTTGGAAACATAGGTCGGTAACAAATTCCTAACTCCAAGTTAAGTACGTCGTAGATAATAAAATACTCAGGCCCATTCATGCTTTGTAGAGAGAAATACCTCATTTTCGGAAATCAAAAGATTTATATTTTTGTCTTATTTCGCAGTCAATGTGGTTGATTGAGCACTTAAGCCACGAATGGTATAGTTAATACGCATAGTGCCAAAATTATGTACATATTATAAACTATTAAAAATTTATTAAATTAAGTTTAAGATTCATTCTAATGTTGGCTAACTCTAAAAGCAATTATACGTTGAAGTTAAATCTTAAACTGTATTACTGTGTTATGTTAGGCATCAGCATAATGATGTGGTGTCACCAGGGCGTGGTGAATTTCCGACTGGCAATCGGATCTCCTATAAAATACCACATGAGCCCGACGACGGCACCATGACTCGGCGTGTGTTCCCCGCCACAAAAGGGTTCAACAGCCACAGGATTACATGGACTCCTGGACAGTACCCCGTACTTCCGAATGGCGAATGAGCTCTCAACAGACACCGGCAACCATGCAACTTACTGCTGCCTTGCAGACCGCTTGGATGTGTAAAGGCTAGAGGTGCGTCCGCGATCAAAAAGCCGAGTGGTGAGGGGACACCACTTGTACCAAATTCCCAAGAAACTCCATGAAATGGGATCCGGCTTATCCTCCAAAAGGAGTCAGCTGCAGTAAATAAATAAATAAATTAATAAATAATGATGTGTGTAAGCTTATCTGTAGCTAAATAATATCTTTTTCCAATATATGTTCTAGATACCACTATAACAGCGCATATTCTCAACTGAATGGCAAAATGTTTACCGCTTATAAGCAGTTGCTTTTAGCTTGTGAGTGATTTTTGGTTATTTAAGAATGTATTGAATAAGGCGCTGAGGATATTAGTTTACAGATACAATTCAAGTATTGATATATAGTAAATGTCGTTTTAAACAGAGAACAGGAAACAACGAAGATATCCTATGTGATATTAAAAACAAAAAAGAATCAAAATTAAACTATTAGCGAATGTCTACCAATGGATAATTACCCTTGTTGCATAGGCGTTAAATAATAGGCTCAAAACATCTTTTATCAAAATAATGTAAGAGAACCATATTTAGGACTAAAACAAGATTAGTTTAATAGATTTATTAATGATAGCGAAGATTAAATGGCAAATTATTATGAAAAAAATAATTAGATATATGGAATAAAATATATTACTCAATAAAATTGTAATTTTTAAGTTGGTTATTTTAATTTTAGATATGGTTTTGTGTTTACTGGCAGTAAATGGTTGAAAAGTTGCAAGTATATATTAGGTGTTGCGAACCTAGTAACAAATTATTTCAGTTGTGACCAGAAGGATAAACCAAAGACAGCATGGATGGAAAGTATAATCTCATGCACATTCGTTTCGTGCTTACTGGCGACTCATCAGTAGGAGCCTGTATTAGGCCCTTTAACTACTATATATTTTGGTGAAGAATGTGAGAAAATAGGTCGGTACAATCTCCTAGATAAATATTTAAACCTGCATTAGTGAAGCTAATATCATATAAATTCTTCGACAATGCGACTTCAAGGCTAACTCGCTCTATATTATATATATACCGAGTCTGTAAAGGATACTAACACTATGGCTATTGGTTCAGTAACTGATACCAACATTATAGTACCGGAAAGGTACATGGTTCTAACATGATGGATATCAATGTATGCTATAATTCACCGAAATTGAGAATTACAACTACTTCATACACCTGTTACTCCAGTAAACCCATACACTCTGGCCTTGATCGATATCAAATTTACATTTCGTGATCATAGGAGGCGCATTTAACCTTGCAGCCAACTACGGCCTTATTGTTTTGCTCATTAAGTATATTTTATTATACTTCATTAGCACAGATGGAGACAAACCTGGAGTGCAATATTTGTGTGCACGAAATTCGGTCTATTTCGATTTTAAACAATGACGTTATATTCTATATAAATTGGGTTTACTACGAAAAAAAAACAAAACTCACCGTTTATTTATCCTTTTCGTGATTGCGTGTAAGCATGAAAATACTTTTAAATGTTGTTTAGGTAAACCTATATACCATTTTGACAAAATATATTGCGCTATATTTTTGTTTGTGACGGATCCGCGTAAGATATGCTCGTAAATTTTGCTAATAAAACGGATTTTTTATTTAAGAATACAGTTTGAAATAAAAATAATTAATATCAAGAGTTAACACGATGTCTGAGAAAACAATATAAAATTAACTAGGCTTGAATTTTCAAAAGTTTATCTAGTCAACCATAACCTTATTTGCAATATCACTGCAATTTCACTTATTGTAGCATACGCGTAAATAACTTATATACGTATATCTATATATATATATATATATATATATATATATATATATATATATATATATATTCATTGTACCCTTCCTGTGTGCAAAAACAAAAAGAAATTTTATCAGATATAAGAAATATTTCTTTCATGGTCTTCTTAAATATCTAATAATGAGCATATCTTTATATATAAATTGGAAAGCAAAACAAGATAGAAATATGTGAACATAGAGAGAGTGTGAAAAATAGAAACCAATCAAATTGCGTGCGTCACATCCAGTTCAAGCTCAATGCTTGTACGTGCTTCTTCTGCTTACATAAATCCGGCTGCAATTTGTTTATCCATAAGGCTTCGTATTTGGCTAGCTCCCTTTTGTTTTTGTATTTAGTAATTACTTTGAATTCTACGTCTGGAGAACATACGTGCGATGTTTCGATGATGTGTTGCGCAATAGCATAATAAAATAAATAAATTAAATAATAAAAATAATTAAGTTATATACATATTTTAAATGACAAATAATTCTTTAGTGAGTGATCTTTTATCGGAAAGCACAACTAGGTGTTTGTGCATAATGCTTAATTTGCCAACAACAGAGACATAAGATTTCAATTTAAAAAATTTAAGCAAAACGTTTTTACATTTTGCAAAAACAGCAGAACGATAGTTTAGGTATTGTATAATTTTTATCTCATATAAGGTGATTTTTCGACTTACGAAATGACTTTATCAGGCTTAATCTTAATTATGTTTCATGCTTTTTATGTAAAATATGTTTTAATTTAAAGGCTTGATTTATAATAAGAGAAAGCGTATTTTTTTACTGAGTTAGACATTTGAAAGGGCAAAAGCAGAATTTTTAAATTGCTGACAAGAAAATCTAGGTAATAAAATTTTAGGCAAGTTACACATCGCGGTCGGCATATTTCTAAGGATTTTTTCTTGTGCACTAATAATTTAACTGATCTGTTTCAAGAATGAAATCGTTTAACTTACTAGTGTTCGAACAGTCTTCACAATAGTCAAAATTTTCTCATCTGTGAAAGAGCAACCTTTGCCTGGTTTTTCTATAAATCAAGTTTGTTAGATTGAACTAAATCTTAAACAGATTGTATTTAACCTGTTGACGAATAACTTAGCAAAACTACCGTTACGATCTTCCATGATCATCATGCTATTAAAAGGACTGTGGATGCGCGGGCGGTGTTAAAAATTACTTAAATCAAGGTTGCGATCTTGATATTAACACCTGACCAATAATATATATATATATACATTTTCCAGTATAAACAAAGTATTGTATATTGTAGAAAGGGCAATTCATCCAGTGGACCAGTTTAATCCTTATTGGGAACTCATCACCTACATTTCAAAATTTGTCGCTGATAGGGTTTGGACGTACTCTAAACAGTACTTAGTTTATACTGACAAAATTATGTGCATCATGAGTCAGTTGTTTAGATCAAGATAGCAATTTTGATTAAAAGTAACATATTTTTTTATTTATTGGTCACTAGTTTTAGATATTTTAGACAAGCATATTCCTAAAAAAATCTCTGCAAGTTATAAGTTCTTAGACATTTTAAAAATCATTCAATTGTATTATTAATTATGTTCATTTTAATTCGTGATTATCCGATAAGCAACTTTTATCCAATTTGCGGAAAAGCCTAATTTTAAATTCCATTAAATGTATGTATCTTCGAATTCCTCAAATAACCTGCTAAAAATTGAGCTAACGCTTATTTAAATTTTCTCTCTTTAAATAAATCGAAATATTTCTTATATATATTACGAAGAACATAGTAGTAAACAAATAAGTGATATTCGGAAAATTAAAATAAACTATTTTGGAGACCTTATTGCTATGTCAAAAAAGAAAAGTTTTCACTATTATTCGAAAGAATTGTCTATCTATTACTGTTAAATCTAGTCGGCAAATATACTAATTTTACTATAATGTTACTTTCCAATCGATAGTTTACGATGATTAGCATTGCATGATAAAATTTATTTTTAAAAAGCGTTATTTTAATTAGTGAATATGTACAATAATTGCTCTGCGAAATGTTGTTCTTTAGCGACGAAATTAATAATCAAATTGGATAGAAAAACGTCAAATGGAAAGAGAAATTATTATCAATGGTATACCTTACAAATTAGACAATTTTATTGCATAAACTTTTGGTAAACTTCAATATAAAATTTGGAGACTTGTCAAATCGATTAAGCTTCAGGCATTCTTTTCCATAATGGAAGTATAAAAGATGAAAATATTTTTGATATTTGTTCCAAATCTGTGCTATTGCCTTAAATGTTAACTTATATTGTACATAAAAGTGCACACAAATTATGAGTGTAATCAACACATAGCCAAATGAATTTATATTTAAATTAATGGAAGTTTGTTTAAAATCAATACATGTGTTAGGCCATATAATTTTTTTCAACATCATAGTTGGTGGTCATGATCCGATTTGGACTGTTGAATCTGCATTTGTAGTTGTTTTATGCATCAAGGAAAGTGTTTTATTAGAAATGACCGAAACCTGTAAAAAAAGTAATTTGAATTGGCCCATAAATAACTGATTGAAAGGTATATTCTATTTGGAATAATTTTGGTGGAAACATGCGATCAGATATATTGACATTTCTTCTTTCAAAATTATTAACGCTGCCAACATTTCTAACCATATCAAAATACCGCGTTAACCCTCAACTTGATAGGTCAGTTCATAAGTTTAACCATTTTTCATGTAACTAAATGTAAAAAATGATATGCGTACAGTTTAAGATGATTTGAAACATCAGAATGTGTCAATAAAAGCCAACGGGAAGCCTGTAAATCGTTAAACGGATAATATTAAAAATAAATAGACTTTCATTTCAACGGATCGATAATCATAACCTATATAAAGTCACTGATGTGCAAAATGCCGGGAAATCATTTCAGAAAAATAGAAAATGTTAATATTGCTGGGTAAAATAGACCTTAGAACGCTAGAATGACACACTACGATGTTTACTGAATTAAGTACGAACGTTTTGCAAAATTAACATCAGCAAAGGCAAATAAAATCAGTATAAAGTCATGACGCAAGAATAGGCCTAATATTGAGTTCAAATGGTAGAAATCGGTTCAAATTTTGTATGTCAAAGAAGAGTTGTTTTAAATTAAAATTTAAATGTTAAACATTAAATAAACAAGAAGAACGCTAACCTGAGCTCTGTCAAAAACTATTATACCTGATATAGGAAATTCAAAAAATGAATTTATTCCTGAATTGATTCATACACATTAGGATAAACAATATTTAATTAATAAATAACTGAATAATGTTCCCCAAAATATTTTTTTTATAAACTTTCTAAACAATTACTCGTAAAATGCTTTTGACTACTTTAAATAAACACGCAAATTATAAAATGTATGCAAGAGATGACGGATTTCGAAGTAAAATCAAATATTTTGACACACATTTTTATGATAATGATTGACGTTTATTTAAATTCAGGAAAACGTATTTCTATGTCATAAATTATGATGTAGACTAATTTCATTTATTCAAAAATATTAAATTTTCATTTACTAGATATTTTTTATATAAAATCAAATTCATTTTGAAATTTTATGAATCGTTTGACATCAAATATCCAAAAAAGAGTAAACGTTTATTCTATTGATATGCACGTTTATAATTTCCTAAGTAAGTCATTATAAATCGCAAACTAGAACATTTTACAAACATTTCATGCTGCGTTGAACATCTAAATAATAATTAGTTCAATTCAACCTCAGCAATAGAACAAGGCACATCACGTTTATAATGCCTAATTGAGTAACATAATTTACCTTGCATTTGAAGTAATCCAATTTTTCATCTTATAAAAAAATTCTAGTCCATTGAATTTACATAGATTAGTTATTTTTCAAAACTAATAAACAAAGGTCAATTTAATAAATGTGCCCAAGTAGAATTTTCGATGACCCGAATAAAGTTGTTTGGAAGAGCTTCCTCAAAAACAGCTAAAGCATAAAAATTGCATTTATTTATAAACTTGCTATAACATTTAAAATTAAGTCATTATTATTTTTTAATTTTTGTCCGTTATGCCGCGTAGTAAATTTCGTCTATAAAAATTTAATTTTATACTATACTTAAAAAAATAGAAGCGGAAAACTGTTCCGTATATGCATAATATTGATCTTTAAATGGTTTAATTTAAAGAGATAAAAATAACACATGCCAAGCATTAAATTATAATGCAACGGCTAATTTAAATATAATCACCGTTCTTAACCACAATTTAGATTGATGAAATAAACTTGTTCTCTATAAAAAAAGAAAGAAGTAATATTTAAATACAATACAGCATATAAATATGTTCATTAACATTGACATAATTTTAAACATGCAGACATATTTTAATACAAATATAAATCACGTATTTTACAACTAAAGAACCTATTATATGAAGTGTAAGTCAAACGAAGATAACAGGCTCACCTAGCATTTTGGACACGTTTTCCTCCACCATTCAACCATTTCGATTGATCTTTTAATGGCTCATGGCAAAAACTTTCATTCGTCAATATTTCCTCCGGAAAATGACCATTGCTGGTAGCTTCTTCCCATTGTCTTGCCAACCAAAAACGACTGTGAAACAAAATTTCATTTACTGTGATGCGTAAAGATAACGCACTTGTCTCTTTTATACAGACAGTAAGGCTGAACCTCAGGAACACATCGTAAACTTTGGTGGTGTGGTCAGTAAACTTGTTATCACAGTAGATGCGGAAGATGACTAGTTTTTCTTCGTTATTCGGCAGTGTCTGATGCAAAATGTTAGTACTTCTGCGGAGTGAAAAATGACGTTTAATCATAACGCTTCTTCCTGTTGTACTCTATTAGGTGATCCGCCGTTCAAGTTATTCCTATAGCGGTGGACACTCCACCTTTTCTCTCGGTAAATTCCCTTGGACTTCAAATTCTTCAAATCAAGGACTACCTTACAGCTGCTCTATTTCCGAATCCATTTGGGTAACTAATGGTCTTGAGTTAAAATTCTGGTTCGTAGGCGAATATATTTTAAGGTGCCATTTTAGAAGTCCTAATTAGTGAACTTAATTTTTTGTTACTAATTAACATAATTAATCCTAATATATGATGTTATTTAGGTATGTATAAACCGTATTTAATAAAACAGAATTATAGAACAGTTAGTAAGGTAAAATCGTTAATTGCGATTAGTAAAAAACGCATAAAACATGTTTTTCCGTAGGCCATTAACATGATAGCAAGTGGAGATTATTTATTAAATATATTACAGCAGAACGGAATAGTACGAGGAGTTTTCAAATACTTCATTATTAATTTATTACACAATATTATTTTCTAGTACTTAATGCGTATTAACTATTTTTTAAAAGAAGTTAAGTCTCCTAAGTTCATCTCAAAGTTAGAAAAATACGAAATTTGATCACAAGCAAACACGAAATAATACATAAATACAAACATAAAAACATACATACATTTATGATTGCACGCATATAAGCACACATGCATACATACGTACATGAATCCATACATTCACACATACATACTTACATAACTACCTATATACGCACAAAATATTGCATACATCAATACATACACACTAACATAAATAAATGCATACATGCATACAAATACTTGCCTACATAAATATGTACATGCAAACATACATACATAAATACGTACTCAATGCATACATACACTTACATACATACATATAATAAATACATACATATAAATACATAAACAAATACATACATAACTATATACAAACATGCATACTTACATATGTCCACACATACATACAGACATACATATATAAAGAAATATATGCAAAAATACATACATAAGTACATGTATACATATAGACATACATACATAAATACATAAATACATACATACATACAGGCATAAATACAAATATACAAACAAACATTTATGCATACATACATACATACATACATACATACATACATACATACATAAATTCATACATACATACATCAATACATACATACATATATACATATCTATACATATATACATATATACATATATACATACATACATACATACATACAACATACATAAGTACAAACATACATACATACATACATACATACATACATACATGCTTACATACATAGAGACGTACATACATACGTACTTAATACATACATATTTTTACATTCATCCATATAATAAATACATAAATATAAATACATACATAAATACACACATAACTATATACATACATGCATACGTACATATATACATACGTACATACAGACATACATATATACATAAATATATGCAAAAAATATATACATATAGACATACATGCATAAATACATAAATACATACATACATACATGGAAAAATACAAATATACAAATAAACATATATGCATGCATATATGCATACCTATATACACATAAATACATACATACAGACATACATATATAGATACATACATACTTACACACATAAATTCATACATACATCCATACCAACATACATACATACAATTTACCAATAATTGATTGCGCGTGTGGTGATAACAATTATTAAAATCAAGTTTGCTAGCTTGAAGTAAACACCAATCCTATTGTATTTAACCAGTTGTCGAACAACATAACATATATATTCAATGCGGTTTGATCCTCGATAGTCAGTTTGCCGTCGTACTCTAATGATGATCATGGAAGGTCGAAACGCGTCAGTGCGTTGCGGCTGGCGGTAGTTATGTTATGTTGTTAGACGACTGGTTAAATACAATGGGATTGGTGTTAACTTCAAGCTCGCAAACTTGATTTTAATAATACATACATACATACATACATATACACATCTATACATACAAACATGCATACATATATATACGTATATACATACATACTTAATACATACATATTTTTACATCCATTCATATAATAAATACATACATATATATACTTACATTATTACTTGCATACATACATGCACACCTTATATATACATTTATAAATATATACATAAATATATACATACATGTATGCATATATGTATAAACACATACATACAGATATACAAACATACATATATACATAAATATATGTAAAAATACCTACATATATACATATATACGTACGTACATACATACATAAATACATACATTCATAAAGGTATAAATACATACAAATATACATACAAACATATATGCATACATACATACATACATACATGCACACATACATACATACTTACATACATACAAACTAA
Organism: Eudiplozoon nipponicum; assembly: GCA_029291075.1. NCBI lineage: Eukaryota > Metazoa > Platyhelminthes > Monogenea > Mazocraeidea > Diplozoidae > Eudiplozoon > Eudiplozoon nipponicum. The sequence goes on along the minus strand of JAQBSW010010881.1, from coordinate 144 downwards.
CACATGCATACATTTATAAATACATACCTACATACAGACATATATGCATACATAAATTCATACATACATACAGACATACTTACAAACATACATAAATACGTGTATGCAAACGTACGTACATATATACATTTATACATACATATA
>JAQBSW010010880.1:0-22295 GCA_029291075.1 Eudiplozoon nipponicum | reverse complement strand
ATATATATATAATAGTTAGTTACCTTTGAAGTCGCGTTGTCGAAGTCTCTATACTCCTATAAATTCGTATACGAGGTTGTACCGTCCTATATTCCAACATACCTCACCAAAATATATAGTCGGTAGAGGGCGTAATACCGGCTCCTACTGATGCGTCGCTAGTAAGTGCGAAAAGAATGTGCCCGAGATTGAACTTTCCGTTCATTCTGTCTTTGGCTTTTCCTTCTGGTCATAATTGATCTAATTTGTTACTAGGTGCACAACCCCTAATACACAATTGGCATGATTTCCTAATGTAGGCGTTAACCAATTCTTGAAGTAAATGCATATTAAAATCCACCGCACAATGATTCTGATAGACCGTTTGGTTCAGAAGACGATAAAGTACCTCACAAACATCTGTACATGTTTAATGATAAAGCGGTTGACAAACAAATACGTTATGGGTTATTATTATACTGGGATTCAACTATTCTCCTATTATTATAAGTTTTTGTTCCATGTCAATTCTAGTAAACCACTAATATACATTCAAGTAACTAGCAGGTTAATTTTTAAGATTTATTTTTTTCTTAGGATAGCTAGATAAATAAAAAGAGCGATAGAGAAAGAGATAGAAAGAGAAATAAAATTATTTAACGCGTCTTTTACTTTTTATCGACTCAATTATCAGTTAATAATTGCTATTACAACTTATTTGATGACCAGAACAGTTTCCTATTATTTAAATTTATTCCGTTTTGTGATGTACCATTGTATCAGCCCTGTAAGTCACCTCTTTAGCAAGAAATATAATCACACTCCTTGAAAAACTTTTCTTGTTTCTACTTCGTGATACACTGAAGAATTTGGAGACTAAAGTAATACCACCTCAGTTTATTTCCACTTTGTCCTCACTTTCTAGTAAGGACACAAACAATTTTTGTAATTAGGTCAGCTCATTGATGCAAATACAAAAAAAATTTGACCGGTTGCACTGCTTATTTGGTCGTGGTTGCAAGACATACTATTTTCTATGCTCACTAGAAACTGCAGGATGGAAATATAAAATTAGAGCATAAACGTACTCAAAATAATGGTATTGTGTTTTAATTGCAATAACTTGTATTTTTTAGGTTTTAGCCATGAAGACCTTATCGTTATTATAAGCACTATTGATTTCGCTGATGGTGATAAATTTTTTAAAATCGTTCCCATCACATATATAGAGTGGTTTTTTGTATGTGTGATTTTCATAAATGTTTGACGCGTATTAATTTTTTTAAAAGAACGCCTTAATTGCGGTTTTTCTTTTTAATTTAGTTTCCCACAAAGGATAACGAAGGAAGGTAGAGCTATACAAGTTGAGTACACAGTATGAGACGAGTTTTTCAAAAGAAATCAGTCGCTTATTTTAATGGGAAAACTACGTTTAATCTTAGTATAAACGAACATCCATTTTGGTTTTACAATCAAACAATCATTGATTGAGTGGGTGGTGTTGACAATTCTTTAAATCAAGTTTGCGAGCTTGAAGTAAACACCGAACACGTTGTATTTAATCAGTCGTCGAATAACATAGAAAAATTAATTTTGTTCGATGACTGGTTCAATTCAATGGGATTGGTATTTATTTGAATCACGAAAACTTGATTTAAAGAATTGTCATCACCACCCGCACCAATCAATGATTATTTGATTGTATCAACTATATATATATATATATATATATATATATATATATATATATATATATTGTGAAAGCTGCAAAAAGTAAATATTCGTGACTGCAAAGAAACTATACAGCCGACATTTCCAGTTAAGTACAATGCATGCGAGACTACGAGGGGTGAGAGCCGCATATATTAAATTGCTTTCCAGATATATGCAATGCCGTTTGATCCTCACAAGTCATTTTGCCGTCGTACTCTGATGGTGATCATGGAAGTTCGAAACGCGTCAGTAGGTGGGACTGACAGTAGTTTTTCAATGTTGTTGGACGACTGGTTACATAGAATGGGTTTGGTATTTACTTGAAGCTCGCAAACATGCTTTAAAAATTCCTTTTGTTTAACTTTATAAAATATTTATTAATTTTTGCGTTTTAGCAGTCATTTCGCTCGAATCTTTTTCTTTGTACCTTATAATAGATGAGATCTAAGGGATTTTTAAGCCTATGTTCTATTGGTGATATTCTATACTAAAATAATGAATTACCAGCAATGATAAAATGTGCTTCGTCAAACATACAATGGAACTGTGAAATTACTCAGACTTAAAATGCGCATAAGAGTATTTACATGGTTATATATATATATATATATATATATATATATATATATATATATATTCTTTTGAAATGCGAGCTTTGAATAAAATTCATTGTACCCTTCCTGTGCGCAAAAACAAAAAGAAATTTTATCAGATATAAGAAATATTTCTTTCGCATTGTCTTCTCAAATATCTACTAATGAACATATCTTTATATATAAATTGGAAAGCAAAACAAGATAGAAATATGTGAACATAGACAGAGTGTGAAAATCAGATAATGAGAATGATAGCCAATGCAATTCATCATATAACCGGGTTTTTCAGTCCTTATCGTGCACTCTTCATGTATTATTCAAGTCAAGGTTGCTGGTTTGATACGAATACCATTTCCATATACATTTTTCAGTATAAACTAAATATTGTATAAGATAGGAAAGACAGTTAATCCAATGGAACAATTTCGTCTATTTTTGGAACTCCTCAGATACTATCCAGAAGTTTTCTGCTGATAGGGATCGAACCTGGGTACAAAACATTCCGGGCTTTAATTAAAGACTTCCCAGTAAGAACTAAATTGGTTTACTGAAAAATTGCTATTGCTACCAAATACAATTCTTAGTTTATACTAACAAATGTGTATATAAAAGAATGGGTATTTATATCAAGCTAGCAACCTTGATTGCAATAATAGCTATCATCACCCGCACAATGACACTAGTTAATTATGCAAATCTTCACTCTTCAGGTAATTGCCAGAATTGTCGGGGTCAAAAGTTGGTCCAGCATGTATTTGGTTCGGAGTCTTAAAATCTATCTCCTGAGCCACCAACTCATTTTGTGCAATATTGATTTATCTATCAATTTCTGGTTTCGACATATTTCTTTCATAGAAATATGTTTCGTATCACTTTTGACTTAAATTTCCAAGTAGCTATCTACGATTTGTTACTCTAAGTCAGACACACTGTCTCGGGTGGGAGTAATACCTTATCAAATTTAAATGGTTTTAATTGTGTTTACTTGTTTTGTCGATCGAAGTAGACTTAGTATGAGATGGCGAATGCAATTGGTCAAATACATTGGTATCGTCCCTACTTGATACACTTTAATTAGTTTTCAACATTGAGCCCACGTAAATTCTGGCAACGAATTAAAGGGTACGAAATGAAATGCAAACATTCTATTTGAAGACTTGCTTCCTTATATAATAATTAGATTACACCAAAAAGATATAATTAAATTATGCCATTATATTTGTATGTATGTACATATAAAATAAAACGTGCTCCGGTTTGATCCATTTCTAGCAAATACTTGATGAGTTCACATTAAGGACAGAATCGGTTTATTTAATGAATTATTTAAATCAAGATCGCAATCTTAATTTAAATAATTTTTATCAATGCTGGCGCAATCAATTCTCGTTTAACAATTTGTTCAATTATCTTTGCTACATTATACAATTCTTAGTTTAGACTAAAAATGTAAATATAATGGGCGTGGTTTTATATCAAGCTCGAAAATTTGATTTAAGTAGCTATTATCCCAACCCGAGCAATAAATGATCTCATAATTTTATAAATCGTCGATTCAGTACAACTTCCACAGGCAGTGTGGTGTCTTTCATTTTATAATAAGCTTGGATTGGCTAGTCTAAAGAGATGCCAAATGGGCCCCACCTGAAGGAAAGGCTAACTAAGAAACATTAGTCATTATATAGCTGAAAAGTGTTTTGTGTGCGGCAGGGTAGCTCAGTGGTTAGAACAACAGATTCTGAAGCAAAAGTGCCCAGGTTCGAGCCCCGTCTGCGGTAAATTTTGAACCATACGTGATGAGTATCCAATATGGGCGAAACCGGTCTACTGGATGAATTGCCTTTTCCACACTATATAATATCTACTTTCTACTTACTAATTTATGTTTATAATGGGACTGGTGTTTATATCAAGATCGCAACCTTGATTATAGTTAATAATTGTTTTGACCGCCCGAGCCTCTAATGTTCGTTTAATAAGAAAGAAGAGTTGTGGAAACTTCCACTTAACTGATTTATTTTTGGTGTACCTTGTGCAGTGGTGTCATTTATTGTATTTTTCCGCATTTTTATTGTGCGGGACAGTTGATAGCTCTCGTAAGTCCGTAAAATCTTGAATTCTTTACATTTTCACGTGCGCAGATTTTGTTTGGCATTGATTGAATGATTCTCACTTGTCTCTTCACTCTGTAGCCGTCCATCACCTGATTATCTGAAAAAGAAATTGGAACAAGATTTTTCAAATTTTGAGGACTTCATTTTCAGTCCCATCTTCATTGTTGACACCATACTCACAGTTGTTTTTTCCTGCAAGTATGGTGTCAACCCTGAAGATGGGGCTGGAAATGAAGTGCCGAAAATTGGGAAAAATTTCGGAAAATCTGGTCTCAAAGTCATTTTCAGACAAGCAGCTGATGGACGGATTTAGAGTGCAGGTTAAGTGAGAACGAATCAATCAATTGCAAACAAAAACTGCATATAGAAATGTAAAGGATTAAAGACTTTACCGACGAACGAGTGCTATCAATTGTCCCGCACAATAAAAAGGCGGAAAAAACACTTACCTAATTGTTTTCATTTTACCACTACCACCAGATTTCTTCTAACTTGCTAGCTGGTATTTCAAATCAATTCACAATAAAACAATATTTTCAAACGAAGTTATGACAGTATATAAGCATTATTAGTGGATGTAAGACTATGCGTGTACGATCACTACGTAAAAAATTTCTATTTCTATGCCCTAACATTTGCTGCTGCATATATGTCAAATAATTAAATGTACGCCTTAGACATATCTTTCCCATGGGATATATATATCACTCTATTTATTAATATTGTCTTTTATTTTCTTTCTCTCTCTTTTCTACTATAAGTACATACATTAATTACATGCTTAAATCCATCAAAGATAGTAAATACATATTGGCATAACACACACACACACACATATATATATATATATATATATATATATATATATATTACTACATAAAACAAAATCTTTTCCTATTTATTTACGGAAATATATAAGTAACATTATACACACTATATGCATTCAGTTGGTTCATTTATTGTGTCTGTGGTATTGTAAGACACGCCTTCTTGAACTAATAAATGCGAAAAATTGATGCTCTGGTAGATTATATAGAGTATTTTCAGCATTCCAACAATTTTTTTCACGTTTAAACAGAATCTATAAAAGTAAGCTTTAATGTTTGTGGAAGTATGTTAACTCTTCGGATCGAACTCGTTTCAACGGTTCGAGCTAGAATATGAGTCATACCTACTAATATTGAGTTCCTTAACTAGGTCGCATATTTGGCATGGCACATGTGTCGTTTGTCAAGTTAAGATTCTTCGAATTATGCATAGATTAAACGATGCGATATTAACAATTATTTTGTTTAGACAATCCCCAGGTGTCAATAATGTCAAAAAGTTGAAATATTTAACTTTTTGCTGCAAACTTACAATAATCCTTGTAAAAATACAATTAGTTACGCAAATATGAAGCTGTGATATAAATCTCGAAATGCTTCTGCCATCCACTGATAAGTTAGGATCCAGACTGGTACCCACTGCAACTAAAGAGATGCTCAACAAGAAAAACATCATCGTATGCAGTACTTTTGAAAAGGAGTCATTACTTCCATAAGTGGCACTGGAATAAATTTATTCATTACTTATAATCCGTCTTACGAAAAATTTGTACTCTCACGCTACTTTTAGTATTGCGAACCTATTGGAAAACTATTAAGTGCTTTCGTGATGTTAGCCTGGCGTAGGCTAAAGCAAGTAAATTTCTTGTAAAAGATGTATTTAGTTTACAGCAGTTTTTTCACTTTCCCATTTGGTAGAAGTGATAGACATAATTCCATCGCAAACAGAAACAGAAAATACTTCAATCAAGGTTGTGTTCATGATATAAACACATGACCCATTATGTACATACATTTGTCGGTATAAACTAAGTGAAGTGTAGGAAAGGCAATTCATCCATTAGACCGGTTTTTGTCCTTATTGGGAACTGTCCAGAATTTGCCGCAGAAAGGGTTCAAACCAGGTAACGTCTTCTTAAGAATTGGGTGCTCTAACCACTAAGCCACTATTCCGCACACTACACACAATTTTTAATTATACTAACTAATGTATCTTCGTTAGCCTCTCCTTTAGGTGGCGCCTATATGGTATATGTTTAGACCCAAAGTCCGAACTAACCATCATTATAGAACAGACACCACGCTACATGGGGATGTGGTATGGAATTGAACATTTATATAGTTACATAATTGAATTTTTTCGATAATTATAGACAAAATGTGCTTCATATGTTGTTCGTACGCATGACTCATTCCTTCGTAAGGCTTAAATTTAATTTTATATACCCAATTTTAGGTTCCTCTGTTTAATTGAGACTGGCAACTCTGGCTTGATCGAATAATAGTCCTAAATAACCCTGAAGAATAACCAACTATCATTAAAGCTAAAAATTGCCTTCAATGCTCGTATTTCATTAGGGCAGAAACTGAGTTTTTTATATGACGCAAATGGTTGTATAATCGATTCTAGCTCGTAGAAATTTTAATTATCACGGAGTATTTGCTTCGGAAGCTGGTGCTCTAACCACTGAGCCACCGTGCCGCGAATGATGCCTTGGACAGAGCACCAGATTCCGAAGCCGACTTGCCCAGTTTTGAGCCCTGTCCACGGTAAATTTTGGACGGTGCGTGATGAGTACCCAATAAGGACACAGCCGATCTAATGGATGAATTTCCCTTTCTACACTATACAATACTTAGTTTATAGCGAAAAAAATATGAACATAAAGGGTCAGCTATTTATATCAAGTTCGCAAACTTGATTAAAGTAATTTTTATCACCATACGTGAAACTTATTTTTATCTAAGCATATGAAGCTATTAACAATTGGAAGTATATCCATGGGCATTCATATGTACACAGATGCAGTAGAAGATCGAATTTGGGCGAATCCTAGCAAAGACACGCTTGGTGTGTGTAAAGTAAGATTAATTTTGTATGTGCACATATAACTAAGCGTGTTTTGCTCCGTGAACAGTGAAACATGTTATAAAAAAATTTCAATTTTTATTAAGACTTGTTGCATGAGCCTGTTTTCCTATTTCGAGGCTATAGAAATTGATAGACGCTGTCCAGAAATGTGCACACATGAACAATTTGTTCGTGCAATAGAACTAACATGGGGCTTTCTAGGCTCCATGCAAACTGTGTTTAATTATTTTTCTTCTATTTTAACTTTCTGGGCGAATAACAAATTTTTTCTTAACATTTATGTGGATCGATTTTCCTTTGAAACAAAATTAATTTCTGAAACTGCCTAGACTTTAAACTTGAATTCATTTGTTAGCTATAGTTAAAGGTTTAATGACATCGTTATGTTTTCAGACGCCTTTTATATGGTAAGTTTTGATAATGCAGAGCAACGTTTTATTAAATATTTGCATACATTAAAACTGCTCAAAAGTAATTTAACGGTGCAATTTAACACATTCGCACGCGAGCGGGATAATACTCGCATACACGCGTATTGGCAGTTAAACGGTTATGCGTGAAATAAAAGGTGAATTTTGATAAATGGAGAGAGATTATTGATGTATCAGGTATTGCGCACAAAGTAACGATTAAGTTCGCTTAGGACCAGATGGATATGCCAAGTCAGCATTAGCAAAATGTATAATCTCATGTAGACATGCGTTTCGTGCTTATTTACAACCCATCTTTATCAACCCACACCGCTTACACAATATATATATATATATATATATATATATATGGCCAAGAAATGTAGGACAGGTGGGTAGTACAATCTCCTCTACGTATATGTATTCATGTAGTACAAGTGTCAACTTATTTGCTTTCAACATTTTTGCTTTCCGTATATATGCATTGCGATTTGATCCTCGATAGTCAGTTTGCGTTCGTATTCCGATGATGATCATGGAAGGTCGAAACGCGTCAATACGTGTGACTGGCGGTAGTTTTGCTATGTTGTACGACGACTTGTTAAATGCAATGTGATTGGTGCTTACTTCAGCTCGCAAACTTGATTATAAAATAACTGTTCCAACCACCTGCGCAATCATAGATTGTTTAAGTGTCAACTTCATATGAAGTCGATGTTAATGCGACATCACTTCCAACTCACAGTTTAAGATATATACCGAGTCTGTGTCGAGAACCAGTACAATAGTTTTTTGTGGTAGGATAAATTTCACAAAAGATGTGAACTATAACCAATTTTGAACATCTGTTACTTTAGAAAATGCATACAATCTAGCCTTGATCTGCATCAGTTAGCACATTTTGTAAAAATAATTACATCATTCAATGTAAATTAAGATAGTCATATGTTCTTTGTTTTTGAGAACTAATCTATATGCAATTACACATTAAGTGTTATATACCTAGTAACCAATTAAAGTAATTAGGACCACGAGGATAGGCCAAAGTTGTCGTGAACAAAATATTAAATCTCATATGTAAACTCATTTCCTGTTTACTGGAGACTCATTATTGCTAGCGACGAAGCACTTTGATAATAATTTGACGGAAATAGAAGCGAGCATCTGTAGATACTGAATATGCATACGCGCAAACAAGATAATGCTTTAAAATGGGGTGATATGAACCTAAGCTCCATGATAAAGTTGGCATGATCAGCTTATAAGTTGATTTCATGCGTATGCACAGACGCTGGCCTTAATTATGTGTACATCCTGGTAGCACTTACGTCTGTCAACGTTAAATTAATACTTGTGTTATGCGATTTTAGATTTTGCGCCGGATTCTGTTGATAATTTGGAATAAAAGTCTTCACACAAGCTCCTTTTACTTTCTGGCATTGTTATGCGATCTTGTGCGAATATAATTTAACTTACTTTTAGGCACGCAAAGCATATAAAATTGTATAGTCCAATTGTCCCACATAACTTACCAAAATATAATGTGGGTATAGGGTGTAATACCGGGTCCTACTGATGAACCGCCATTGAGCACAGCACGAGTGTGTACGTGAGATTATAACTTTCCTTAGTGTTGAATTTGGCTTATCCTCCTGGTCTTATTTGAACTAATTTGTTACGACGTACACAACACCTGGTACACAGTTACACAAATGAGTACTCCATTACAAACAATATATAACGAGCATTTATTTAATTGAAAAATTTCAAGATTAACGCGAAATGTAATGAGTGTTATCGATCTCGGACAAAGTATGTGAACTAATAGGTATTCAGAAGTAGTTGTAATTCACAATTTTGGTAAAATTTAGCGTATCTTTACATCCTTCTTTTATGAAGTACCGACTCAACAACCATAGTGTTGGTACCATGTACCGACTCGGCAACTATAATTTTGGTACCATGTACCGACACGGCAACCATAGTGTTGGTATCATGTACCGACTAGGCAACCATAGTTCTGGTACCCTTTTCAGGCTCAGTATACATATTATTGTTCTGAATCACAGTAACAAGCACAGCAAACGGGCAGATTGAGTCGGAAACCAGAAGAAATAGTTGCCTAAAATATTAGGCTTTATTCATCATATAATGCAGATATAGATGCTAAAAGACAAAGCAACACATGTTAGTATACGAACGGTGTGAATATAAATGTGTGTACAAATAAACAATCATATCATTCTCCTCCACTGCGATTTGTAGCATAGCGTCAGAGTCGGAACAAGTATGTTATAGTAACAATTCAAAGAGGATTGAGAAAACATAGTATTTAAACATTTCCACTTCGTAAGTTATAAGGATGAACACGTTGATTGATAAGGTTTTCGAGATTCTCTGATAGGTCACGAGCATTTGAGTTATCCGTAGATTCACCATTTGCCTTAACATTATCATTATCGGTATCGTCATTATAGGAGGTTTGTTCATCAGCAACAACTGGTTCATTTTCACGGAGTCCCATATTAGTTCCAGCTTCATTCATCAGTGCGTCGGAGCCTTTCGGGGCTAATTGACGGATAGATACTGTATCTTCTCTTCCATCAGGAAAACAAACATGCGCATAGTTAGGATTGCAATGAATTAGTTCAACTTCTTCCACAGAGGGGTCATATTTAGAAACTCTAGCATTCTTCTTGAGTAAAACTTTGCCAGGAACAGTAAGCCAGGTTGGGAGTGTGGTACCAAAAGTCGACCTTCTATTGTGTCGAAAAAGACGCTCGTGAGGAGTTTCGTTGGTAGATGTGCTTAATAATAAACGGATTGAATGTAATGCGTCCAGCAACACGCATTCCCAGTTTTCAGCTGAAAGCCTTTTTGATCTGAGAGCGAGAAGGATCAATTTCCATAAGCTACCATTCATTCTTTCTACCTGTCCATTTCCTTTGGGATTATAAGGAGTCTTTCTACTCGAAGCTATACCTTTTTCCCGAAGAAAATTTTGTACCTCGGTCGACATGAAGGTAGAACCGCTGTCTGAGTGAATGTACGAAGGCATCCCAAACATTGCAAATATTTGACACAGGTAAAGTATGACGGTGTGACTGCTATGGTCAGGACAAGCAAATGCAAAGGGAAATCGAGAATATTCATCGATGACCGTCAGTAGATAACGATTACGAGTTGATGAAGGAAGAGGTCCTTTGAAATCCGTAGATAACCGCTCAAACGGTTGGGTAGCTTTGATTAATTGGCCTTGAATTGCCGAAGGAAATCTGGGCTTGATTTCAGAGCACACTTCACAACTCAAAGTCATTTTTCGAATTTCATCAATAGAATATGGTAAATTACGAGATTTCACAAAGTGGAGCATACGAGAAATTCCAGGATGACAAAGAGAATCATGTATTTGTTTTAAATCCAGTCCATTTAGAAGCGCACCACAACAGGATCGACTTAGTGCATCTGCTGCTTTGTTATCTTTTCCGGGTCTATAGACAACATCGAAGCTGTAAGGTGATAATTCCATTTTCCAGCGCAAAATTTTATCGTTCTTCACTCTTCCTCGATTTTGATTGCCAAAAATAAAGGAAACAAATCTTTGATCAGTGACAAGTTTGAAATGATTACCCGAAAGAAAATGCCTCCATTTTCGAATAGCTTCAACCACGGCATAGGCTTCTTTTTCAACAGCTGAGTGATGTTTTTCAGATGACGTCAACGTCCGAGAGAAAAACGCCACGGGTCTTCCATCTTGGTTCAAAGTGGCAGCAATAGCTACGTCCGAAGCATCGGTTTCGACGACAAACGGAATATCACAACGAATAGAAGCTAGAGTTGCTACGGCTAATTCTTTTTAAGATCATCGAAATTTTGTTTCACAGAGACGGGCAAAGGAAAAGTTCGATTATGAACGAGTGAGTGAATTTTATCGGAGAAGTTGGAGATCCACGGCGAATAATAAGCGAAAAATCCCACAATTCTTTGTTGCGATTGCACATTCGACGGTGGTGGGAGATCTTGTAAAGGCTTTAATCGGTCAGGATCAGGTTTAATTTTTCCATTCGATATTTGAAAACCAAGGAGAGTAATTTCTTTAGCTGCGAAAATGCTCTTTGATTCATTTAAGGTCAATCCATATTTTTTAGCGGCATTAAGAAATTTGTTGAGATTTGTTTCGTGTTCAAGCGTATCTCTCCCGCAAACTGTCACATTGTCCACATAGACAAATGTATCTGTGAGATGTTCCTGTGCGATTATATGATCCATAGTTCTTTGGAAACATGAGACACCATTCGTCACTCCGAAGGGAATGCGACGGAATTGAAACAAGCGTCCACACGCTTCGAAAACAGTAAATACCTTTTCATGTTCTTGGATAGGTATTTGGTGGTAAGCGCTTTTGAGATCCAAAGTGCTGAATATATGATATTTTGAAATGGTTTCAGCCATTTGGTCTATTTTCGGCAAAGGATAGGCGTCTAAGAGTGAATTTGTTGACCGTTTGGCTGTAGTCCACAACCATACGTTTCTTGTGATTCTCATTCGATACCACGAGAACTTGTGCTCTCCACGGGGATGTTGAAGGTTCGATAATGCCATCAGAAACTAATCTGTTTATTTCATCCCGGATAAATATTTCATCCATTCGATTGTACCTTCTTGATTTCGTAGCAATAGGCCTCCAGTTAGCAGTTAAATGGTGGAAAAGAGGTGGGGACGTAACAGATGCAGGTTTCAGTAAACAGACGGTGAATGACGATTTATGACCACCAAAAGAGATATTTACACTTTTATGCAATCCAAGGAAGTCATGACCGAGGAGTACGTCAGTACAAAGATCAGAAAGTATAGATAGCTTGATATTTTTATAAACACATGATTTGTATTGAATCGACACAAAACAATGGCCTTTGGTATGACTCGATAATGAGCTAGACGCCATGGTTATTGTTTCTCGTGAAGAGTGAATTTTCCAATTATTTTTCAAAACGAAGGCTTCTGAAACATAACTACAGGAACTGCCTGTATCAACGAGAGCATGACAATTTATGTTATTGACTTCTAGATTTATTACACATTTGGTGAGACAATCAGGAGCAGCAGCTAATACAGTTGTAGATATGGTAGGATGAAGCGTCGAAACCACTGGGCGGTGATTCTTAGAGCGACATACCTTTTGAAAATGTCCTTTGTTTCCACAACTTTTACAGAAAGCGTTTCTGGCCGGACATTTCCATCTTAAATGATAATCGTACCCACAAAAGTCACATTTTTGTTTAACAGCAGCAACAAGATTATCTGTAGATTTATCGGAGGTTGATGAAGGACTGAGTGGCTGAACCGTTGCAGTGTGTGCAGAATTCAAACAGTTTTGATATGATAATGATTGCTTTTCCGCCATTTCGAGACCACGTGCTTGATCAAAAGCCGCTTGAAAATTAAGTGAGTTGTGTTCTAAGAGACGTTGTCTGATTGAATTGGACTGGATTCCATTAATGAAGGCATCGCGCAGAGCATCGTCTCGATTTTCCTCGGCCGTAGTTGGTTTGAAATTGCACTCCTTAGTTAACGATTTCAGAATCTGAACAAATTGATCCAATGTTTGTCCATTTTCTTGTTTAGTAGTCGCGAGTATATGACGAACAAAGACTTCATTTTTCGGTCTGACATAGAGATTCATTAGAGTTTTGATAGCATTATCATACGTATCACAGTCAACGATGTGTTCATATACGTTAGGAGAGACGTAGGAAATAAGAGTGTCTAATTTATCCGGATTCATGGATTCGACTGATTTCAGGAGACCACAGAATGTACGATACCAATGATTCCATTGTTTTGCTGCATCTGGTGCACTAGGTTCAACATCAAATCTTTCTGGTCTGAGTAGGCGTTCCATGATTGGGTTATATGATGAATAAATTGTTCTGAATCACAGTAACAAACACAGCAAACGGGCAGATTGAGTCGGAAGCCAGAAGAAAGAGTTGCCTAAAATATTAGGCTTTATTCATCATATAATGCAGATATAGATGCTAAAAGACAAAGCAAAACATGTTAGTATACGAACGGTGTGAATATAAATGTGTGTACAAATAAACAATCATATCAATTATATACTGTGAGATGACTTTGAAATCTTATTGTGGAGTCCGTTGTTCCAAGTTAACATTATTACTGCTTGAAAACACATTTGTATAGGAAGTTGTACCGTCCAATTGTCCAACATTACTTGACCAAAAATACTGTGGGTATGGGGCATAATAACGGCTCCAACTGATGGATCGCATGTAAGCACGAAACTCATGTTTACGTACTATTATACCTTTCGCTCATGCTGACTTTGGTATATCCTTATTATCCTATTTGAAGTAATATGTTAATAGGTGCCCAATACCAATAAAAAATTGCATATATTTTAGCTTTCCGTGACAACAATTAAATATAAAGCGTAGTAGTCGTCGTTGTATAACTACGCTGTACATGGCCATAATGCTTCGACAGCCTAATAATCAAAATTTTTTTAGCGATCATTTGTGAAATAACCTCAGCCCATTTAAAAGTCAGATACTGTTTGTTGCGGAAAACTAATAGATTTGCAATTTTTTATTAGGTTTTCCGCATCTTGTAACAAATTATTTCAAATAGAAACAAAAAGATAAGCCAAAGACAGCATGAATTGAGGTATAATCTCATAGTCACAACGATTTCGTACTTAATAGCTACTCAGCAACAGGGGGAATGTTTGAAGCTTTTCCATGTCACTAATTTAAGGTTATGCTACCCTTTTCCTGATTATGCTTATGAAATTGATTTTTATACGATATATATATATGTTACATTTTGCCCCTTGCATATATTGATAACTAGATTATTATTGTTTCTTGACTTTTTTCCACAGAATTATCATTCTGCTGCCGATGATGACGCAATTGACAATTTAAAGGTACATTATGTTTGTAAATAACGAATTTTTTAAATTTTACACATTTATTAATTATAAAATTCGCAAGTATATTTTAGTTTATTCTGCAACTTTTTAAAACATTATAGCTACCTTTATTCATAGTTGTATTCCATTATCTACATGCAAATCATGGTTCAGTGCACAATTCCACGACCTCATGATTTTGTTTAAAATGCATCCATTCACTCGGCGACTGAAATGCATCAGTGGTGTGTTAGTGGCTCAATATGAGGATTTGTTTTTAGCGACACAATAATTGAGTGTTTTGGTTTTCTGCATGGTTGAAGTTTGTTGTGGTTTAAATTCCAGCTTCTGAATGAAGTTTCCAGTTATTCGACATGAATGAACTGACTTGTTACAGGAAAATTTATTTTTTAGCAATTTTTCTTGCTATATAACAAAATCTTTTTGAGGTTACTTAGAAATTGTTGCACAATTGATAGAATGTTTGTATTTGAAGCTCATTTTATTTGTGCTTTTGCATGACCGAAGTATTGTATAATGCAAAAAGCAGCATTTACATAGCTATCTTCTAAAAAATCGAAAAGTCAAGCGGACGAACATGTGTCAGTTTGCATGTCTTATTTTAATCAGAACGAAATCGGATACAGTTTATTATTGCGGAAATTTCTAAATAGCTGCTAAATTAAAAGCCCAGTATCACTCAAATATAAGACGAAGCCAAAGCGTTAATAAATTGCATCGCATTATCCGTCAACCCGAAAGAGATTAGGTATCTAGCTGTCAGTAAAATTGTTTATGGTTTTTTATTATGTTTAAAAAACTGGCGTCAAATCTCGGTGCTCTCGAGACGTAGTGTTGTATGTCGATACTTAGATTCAGAAACGCGTATAAGTAGTCCTATTGTTTGCGTTAAAATTTGACAATTTTTACTTGTTACGTCAAGTAGAGATTTTTTAAAATAATGACAAATATTTATACACCTGTCAACACTGTACCATACATGGCTTAAATAATCGGCTTTTTGCTGCCTTGTGATAGTGTTTAAAGAACAAATGATGTTTATTTAAATCGATGTTTGTCACAACTTCAGCTTAAAATCATTGTTTGTACCACGAGTTCTGATCACTGCAAAATACGATTCAAAACTTTTAAGTGGTACAATACTTTCCAATTTGCAAGATTCTTTGAACCATTTTTCTACAGATACTGAAAGATCCGCCTTCGATCTTTAAATATTAAATTGTTTTTTAATTTTAACCTATATAACTATATTGGTAACATTTATTTTCATTCATTTTTAACTCCTAGTGCCAATTACGAAGTCTGGAAAAAAAATGCGCCATACAGGTTGGTTTCATTTCTAGTATATTGAGTAAAGACGAAAAAAATTTAGTATGCAACCTAACGATATCGATATTTATTTAAATCAAGACCGCAAACTTGACATTCAAATTTATCTTATATAATAAATAGTTGCACAGCATAGCAAAACTTCAGTATTATATAAGACTTTAAGCGTTTCGATTTTCTATAGTCATCAGAAAAGTACAACGGCAAAATGTCTAACGAGGATCAAACCACAATGCGTTTATAGTGTATTAAAAACAGAAGTGCGGATTTTACTCATAGAATGCTTGCAAAAAATTGGTATGGCTGGAATGTTAGACGTATACTTTGTCCGTGGTCACGATCAAGAACATTTCGCTGATTTCGCTAAAATTATTCCTTAAATGCGAGTACAGAATTAGCAAATATAAATTTTAGTCAAATATGTTGAATTGTAGCAAACCCGTCTACAAATTATGGTGCATCACACGTGTTGACGCGCCTCGTTATTTCATCGTCATCATCAGGTTATGATGGAAAATGGTTTTACACTAACCAGACCATATTAAAAGTCGTCGATATCCAGTTTGCCGTCGAGCTCTGATCCTGATCGTGTAAGGTCTAAATTCGCCAGTAAATGTGCGCGACGGACGTTTTTTATATTGTGAGATTAATTATAAAATAGTATTTGTGTTCATCTTAATTCCAAAAAAATGTTTTAAAAAAACCTGTTATCCTTACTCGTGCAAAAAATGAGTACGAAATAAGTAGGCAATTTTTTAGATTGAAAAAAAGGAAATTTCTTAACATTTGGATTGAGTAAAACAATATTTTTACGTTGTAAAATGTTTCCATGTCATATTTGCTCTTGAATTAAGGATAAGTAGATTTGTTGAAGGCAGACAGTTCGAAGTTCATTTTCGAAGTATTAATTCGTTTCTATCAACAATAAATATGCTCAAATAATTATTTCCTGATATCTCATCCTCGTTTAATTAACCGTAAATAAATATAACTATTTATTTGATCGAAGTTTGCGCGCTTGGAAAAAGCTGAAATAATATTTTTTAAATTGTTGTGCAGTAGAGTAAAACTTGTCAGGTACAAGTGTTTACGTCGTACAAAAGGATGTAAGCCGGATTTTTTTAATTTTAAAGACCGAAAATTTGATTTAAATGAAAAATTTGTTATCACCATTTCCGCATTAAATTCTCGCATAAAAAATTATGCATAATTATATAAATCAAGGTATAAACTAAGCACCAGATAATGTGAAAATGACAGTTTATCCAGTAAACCGCTTTCGTCACTATTGGAAACTCTTAATGTACTGTCCTTAATTTGCCGCGGACAGAGGTTGAACCCAGGCACATCTGCTTCGGAGTCTGTTTTTATAACCACTGAATAACCCTGCATCGTATTATTAGAGGACTTCTCTATTTTTTTTAAATTTCTACGATTCTGTTTACTGTTAGAGCTCGCAGTAAATAAACGCTTCTTAAAGTTATTTGCATTTCCAAAGGCTAAACCTTAATTTCGATTACTGTACGTCTTTTTATATTTGTCTATGGAAGTTTGAAGAAGCAAATTTAACTTTTTTATATTTTTATGCACATTTACCGTATTCTTAGGTTATTATGCAGTTGAAAATATAGACTTGAATTCTCAGAGAAATATTTATTTTGCAACATCTAAATTCAATATTTGACTAATTCTGTCATTAATCTAAAACTACTCTAAATAGACAGTAACACAGCACAAATTGGGGCAACTGAAAATAAAAGGCTAGGGAAATAATTGTAAATATGATCTATTTTATTTTTGATTCATTCCTTTGTTGTTATTGAGAAGTCGCCAATAAGCACGAAACAAATGTGTAAATGACATTATACTTTCTGCTAATTCTTACCTCGGTTTGTTGTTATGGTTCTTTGGAACTAACTTTTTATTAGAAAAAAGTTATTTACATTTGAATATTGGTGTTTTAGCAACATGAGCGTGAACAGTATGTAGTTTCCTATTGAGGAATGCGTTCATTGTCCTATGCATTAACAACAAAAAAACGGGCAATAAACTACGCAGCCATTATACAATTATGTAAATAATGTGGATGGATGCATTTTAAGTTTAGGCAAATCCGTTTAGAATACGGAAGGGGCCTGGGAAGCAGTGAAATTTTGCTTATTCACTATCCTTTTAAAATTGCATAAATCCAGCCCAGATCCTTAAAGTGTGAAGGCTCTCGTATGTCTCATATCCCTTAGGCCTTACAACTGTCATACAAAAATAAATCGTTTAGTTTTAATCAACAGTACAATTATAATAAACGTAAACCGATTCCCCAACAACCGGATAGTAATTCAGTAACACATTTTTTCATGCTAACGTTGGCATATACTTCTAAACTTATTTTAACTAATTTTTTACTAGATATGCATTATCTATCCGACTATTGCCTGTTCTTTGTAACAAATAGCATTAAGCACGATATTATTTTCTAGACCAATTTCCTTCTTTGTAAGATTATTATAACATTTTCCTAGCATATAATGTTTAATTAGATGTATAATTTTATATGTTAGAGCATATCTTTGCCTTCAAAAGAAACAATGCTTGTTAAAATTCTACCCGTAATCCCAGTTTTAGTAGTCTTATATCTATAATACAAAGTGTTTTTAAGTTTTTATATCTATGAAATCACGTAATTTGCTTCATTCATATATCAGCACACTTTACGGATCATAAGAATTATGTTTATTATTATTATTATTATTATTTTACGACTTCTGTTAAACAATGTAAAACCATTGCTGTTTAAATGCTTAATAATGTAAAATAAGACACGTTATAACACATAAAGATAAAAGGAGTGACAATGTTCTATTGAGTAAATTAATCCATTGTGCGTATGCGTGCAGAAACACTGCTTAATGTTGTTCAATCAAACTAGAATTGATTTCGCGGTTAGTAATAAAATTTATTTAAATAAAGTTTGCGAGTTTGAGGTAATCACCAATCTCATTGTATATGACAAAAAACAAAACATAGCAAAACTACCGTCAGTTACATGTACTGACGAGTTTCGACCTTCCATGACCGTCATCTATGCACGACGACAAGCTGAAGAGCGAGAATTAAATTGGAACATTTTTTTTGGAAAGCAAAATTCGGTAGGGGCTCTCATCTCTAGTAGTCGCACATATTTTGCATGACTGGAAATGTCGGCTGCACCATTTCTATGCAGTCACGAACATTAACTTTCTGCAGCTTTCTTGACTGCAAAGGAATGATGCCGCAGACAATTTAGGGCAGTTACAACTTATACAAGACTACTAGTGCACTCTACAAATGGCCGTGCTACATATAATGCCGTACAATAAACAAATGTAATAAAACTATAAATTATATAGCATATATATATATATATATATATATATATATACATATTATATATATATATATTGAAACTTGTGGTCTGCATATAAGTCCTTAGTATTTCAGCTTAATATGATAAACTGCAAAATATTAATTAATGCTTATATATAGCCATATAAGCAAATTTACTTATCTTTTCATATCTTCCTCGTGTATTATTTTTGATGTTGTTTTCATAGCACACATCTCATTTTGGAGGACACGATTATTTCTGTCCGAATGTAGATTCTCCAATTGATTCACTTACTTCCAAATGATATCTCTTGATCATACATAGTGGGAAATTCTCACTTTCGGAAAATATACAGCATAATCTGCTACTAACAACATGTTGAAATGCTCTGTGACTAAACTTTCATAGATCGTGAAATTTGAGAGTGGTAAGAGTTTAAATCGCCAAAACTGTTTTTAGTCCTCTTGAAGGAGACAGCAAATGGATTAGCCCATGCTAGCACTTTATCTGTATTAGTAATGGTATATTTTTATGATAGATAGATTTTATAGATTTTTAAATAAATTAGATAATGTAATTTTTTTTAAATCATCCACTTTATAGATATTCATACTAAAAATTTGAATTAGAGAAATGATAACAATATCAAGGCGTATTCTCTCATCTCTGCTTGTTCCACTGAAAGATTAGGATTATTTTAAATATGAAGTTCAAAATATAATTTAGTTAATGTCTTGTTCAGGTAAACTAATTTTAGGAGTACAAATCGTTCATATTTTTGTTTTGTTCGCTTTCATTTATTCGCATATGCTTGCAGGCACTTCAACATGAAGAAGTCATACTCGAACTGGAATGCGCCAGAAAGCGAAATCCAACAGCTAGTCTGCCGTCTGGACTACTTAGCGGTAAATTTGACGAACTAGATTTAGTTGCTTCTTCAACGGTTGCGGGACTGGGTTCTTTAGATTCACATTTACCCAGCACACATCTGTCCTACAACAATACAGAATTGCATGATGTTACCTTGGCGAAACCATTCGAGTGGTCGGCAGTCAACACTGTTCGTGAATCGCTACTGTTTGGTGTGGATGCTGACGAGCAGAAATCTATACGAAGTAAATCATTAGGTCAAGATAACAACTTTGAAGGTCGAGCAGCATTGCCATTGAGTTTAGACAGTTTTCCGAAAAATACAAACAACTACTACCAGCCTCACAAAATACAACATGAGCCCGAAATGCATCACTTCAGTCGCATTGGTAGGTTTCGTTTTCTGCTTTGCTTACCTTTCGCTTTCAATCTGAATAAGAAAAAATTGTTTTTTGGACGGTTGGCATGCGGACATGTTTTAAACCCCGCAATGAATAATTCTGAATACAGTTACTGGTCACTTTCAGGTCATAGCAGTGGCCGGTGTGTATGAATTATGATTTATGAATTCTGGACAAATTGAAATTTTGTTCCATCTGACGATCCTACTTAGTTGTACAATTTGGGGCATAGTGCGTACGATCTTCTCAATACTCGACGCGTTGGATAGGACTTTTATTATTTAAAGAAATTATTGTGTGTCTTCTAATACAACGATGCGAAAATCAAGCAATGCGCTCAAATTTGTATAGACTGTTTATTGCGAAGAACTAATAAAAAGTCAATTGTGTGTTAGGCGTTACGCATTTCGTAATAATTTAGTTCAAATATGACCGGAAGGATACACCAAAGTCAGCATGAACGGTCGATGTAATCTCATGTGCACATTCGTTTTGTACTTACTGGCGACCCATCTGTTGGAGTCGGTATAACGTCCTATACCCACTATATATTTGGTCAAGCAACATGGAACAGTTGAAAAGAACCATCTCCTATATGAATATTCATTCCATTAGTAGTAGAGTTAACTACATATAAATTTTTAGACAATGCGATGTCAAAACCAATTCTCTATGTATAATATATACTGAACCAGTAAAGGGTGCCCACACTAGGGTTGTCGAGTTGGCATATGGTACAAACACTATGGTTGCGAAGTCAATACATGTTACCGAAACAACGGATTTCAAAATATGCTAAGTTTCACCAAAATTGGGAAGTGCAACAACTTAAAAAGGCCTGTTACTCCAGAAAATCCATACACTCTGTCATTGATCGATGTCAGTTATCACATTTCTCGATAATCATGACATCATTACAATAAACATATTGTAGTTATATACTATTAGTTTGCGCAATTGTGTATTAGGTGCGCACATACAGTAACAAATTTATTTTAAGTATGACTAGAAGGATAAGCCATAATCAGCACGTACATAAGGTGTGATTTCGTCTGCCCATTCATTTCGTTCGTATTGGCGACTCATCGGTAGGAGCCGGTGTTACGCCATTCTACCCACTATATGTCTGAGTGAAGAATGTGGGAAACTAGGACGGTACAATCTCCTGTACGAATGTGTAAACCAACAGTTGTGAGGCAAACTTCATATAAAGACTTCAATTATGTGTCTTCAAAGCCAAATCACTATAAATAATATATACCGAGCCTGTAAAGGGTGCCAGCACAACGGAGTTCAAAATATGCTAAATGTTATCCAAAATTAAGCATTGCAACAATAAGTGAACACCTGTTATTCCAGAAAATCCTTACACTCTGCCATTGATCGATAGCAGTTATGACATTTCTCGGTAATCATTACATAATTACAATAAATACATCGTTGTTATTTACTATTTGTTGCGGAGAGCTAATATATATGCAATTTCATATTAGGTGTTGTGCACCTAGTAACAAATTAATTCAAATATGACCAGAAGGATAAAACGAAGACAGCATGAACGGAACGTATAATATCGTGCACATTCGTGATCCATCAGTAGGAGCTAGCATTACGTCCTATATCCACTATATATATATATATATAT
>JAQBSW010010879.1:0-22297 GCA_029291075.1 Eudiplozoon nipponicum | reverse complement strand
GAAAGCTGCAAAAATTTAATGTTCCTGACTGCATAGAAATTGTGCAGCCAAAATTTCTATTCTAGTATATTATATGCGAAACTCTATTGGGTGGGAGCCGCATATTTAACTTTGCTTTCCTTATATATACATTGCGGTTTTATCCATGTTAGCCCTTTTGCCGTCGTATACTGCTGATGATCATAGAAGGCCAAAACGCGTCCATACGTATGACTGATGGTGAGCTTGCTATCTTATGCGACTGGTGTTTAACTCACCTACATGAACTGCTAAATGATTCGCGTTAGTCAATACATGTTACTGACGGTAATTTAGATATGCCATATTACTGGTTAAATACAATTGGATTGTTTTTATATCAGGCTCGAAGATGTGATCGACATAATTATTATCACCATTCACGCATTCAATAATTGTACAATGACAATACGTGACTGGGAAGAAGAGTCATTTTATAGAACTTCTGCTTATTTCCAAAATAATATTGCAGAAAAGCACAATGGAATCTGAAATATAATTCGAATAAATGCTAAACATAAACGAGACTAAGATGGTATATAAAGCCTTCGAAATGCAAAGTACAATAGCCACACAACTATTTTTAATTCGGATACTCATTACATCTGGCCAGTAGAAAAAATTAATTTAGCCAAGTTTGTTTGCGGTGAGACTTCACAGATATTAAATAAAGCTGCCACTATTAATGAGGAAGCACTTAAATAGGTTGCAGAAGAACGATTAACTTTAGGCATTTCCACCTGAAATAAAACTGAAAATACTTATAAATATCAATGAAAGCAGAGACAGTCCGAAGGTCTCAACGACCACAACAAGCGAAAAATACTCGGCCATTCTGTAGCCGACTTGTCCTTGAAGTTTGACTTCATGTATTTTGTTTATCGGCAATACTATATTTTCCCTTTCGTGGACAGAGAATACTGCTATTTAGCACGGCCACCTTTATTGCACATTTTATGTAGTTCTATTTTAGGGAAAGTCAAGTTTATTGGTGTTCCTAATGCAAAATTAAGAATAGTCTTAAATTTTAGCCATTTACGGTCTGATAATTGATACAAACAAATTAATCTTGCTAGACCTAGTTCTGAATTTAAACGTGCGTACCTTTGGTGGTAGTGACGATCGCCTAGTTTTTTTCACTCAAAAATATTGACTCGTTCGAAACTGCTCATCCACGTGTACGTTCAATAGTCAAGTATTCTGAAGATTACAAATATTAAAATTTCAGATCACACCAGTACAACTAGATAAACTAAACAGCATCACAATTCAACTAAATACCCGGCAGTCTTCGGTAAAGTTCGTCACTTAGATCAGAGACAGTTGAAGTCTGCCAAGACAATTTTAGATCAGATTCTGGAAGATGGAATTATCTGTCATAATTCTAGTCCATAGCATCGCCGATTGACATGCTGGCCAAGCAACGCGTCATTGGAGATAATAATTCGAATCGTTAACCAATAAATAATGACAAATCTACCATTGATGAAACAGCTTAACACAAATGTTTTAATGCTTGATCTTAAGTCAGTTTACCATCACATTCCATTCCATGACGAAAGCATCGTGAGAACAGCTGTGACGAACACTTTCGGGTATTCGAAAAAACGTACACGCCCTTTGATCTGCGCAATGCATGCCAGACATTTCGGAGAATTATCAACGAACTATTAAGGAAACATCCAGGTACTTATTATTACGCTAATATAATTATAGTCTCGGATGATTTTGAATGCCATTAATTAAAATCAAGGAGACCTTAATGACCAGTTTTGTCTCCTGCTAAACATGCAAATCTGCGTATGGGCACAAAAACAAATGAAATTCCTATTGTAATTAATTAGACATGGCATTTTAAATAACCTTTAAGAAAAGGTCGAGACTATCCAAAAATTTACATCACTACCAACTACAAAAGAACTGCGTCGTTTTCTTGACAAGTGTCATTATTAAATACTTTCTTCCTATGAATGTGCAATTGCAGACACGGCTGTCGTGGCATCTACAAGGGATGAAGTCGCGTAAGCCCAACTCGCGGCTGCGAGTGGATGCAGCCCACCAGATAAAGTTTAAACGAAATAAATGTCTGCTTATGCAAAATACAGAACTACACGCCGTTCAGTCAAATGCACCACCGTCGCATCCGATGTAGCCAAGGGCGCTACACCAGAATAAGAAGTCGATGGTGAAATGCACTCAATCGCATTTTACTCTAGAAAGTCGAAAACCATAGAAAAGAAACACTCAGCAATAGAAAGATAAATTTTAGCTCTGCGATATCGTCTGTCCTCTCTAAAAACTGAAGAAAAACAGTGCGTCGCTAGTGAAGGCTTCATAAAAAGGTTTCCAAATTTATCCACAGAGTAATTCTGCAGAGGATCAGCCTAAGTGAGTTCAACTTTCGTTTCAGTCATATGAATTGCAAAGATAATGTGCTGGCAGACAGACAGACAAAGAATTTGCATCACAGCGACGAAGGTACACAGAACGGTTTATTAATTTCAAGCTTGACGATTCGGAGGACATCACATCCAGTATCGAAGGACAATTGGGGTAGTAACATTTGTCTCCATTACACTGACGCCGAACTATATTTGATAAATATCATAAACTGCATCAATTTGGTTTACATGTTACAAGAATGTTTCTACAAGGATGATTCTTCTGGCCAACCATTCGACGAGATTCTTCCAAATGGGCTAAAGCATACCCGTCATGTCAATCCTCAAATTATTTCGTCAAATTCATTCAGAATTTGGCCGCTATGAGCTGCCTAATGCTCGTTCTAAATTTATCCATATTGACATAATGGTCCTTCCTTGCGTTGTTGCATGGCAATAATTGATCGACATGCGAGATGACTCGAGGTAATACCATTAACTGATCAAGATTTAGAGACCATTACCTGAGTTCTTGCTACACAAGGTAGCAAGATTTTTGGTACCGTATGTAGTAGTAACCGCACAAGGTGTCAATAACAAGCCTCGTATTTTACAGAATATTCAACAATCCTGCAAGTCGATGTGCGAAAAACAGCAGAATTCAATCCTTAATGCAACGGTCTGGTGGAAATCGTACATTTACATCTCACGAACAGTCCGATTGGGTTACTACACCTTGTATGCGATTAAGGTATCGCGACGGCAAAGGTACCAGTTACACAGGTCACAATACACAACTCACGGAATATGTAATGAGTCTTTTTGCGGCGGAACTTACGCAACAAACACAGGGCATACTAAATTGTCTACGTCCGCATCCAACCCTAGACCATCATTCGTCATTGTACCTGTCGTATACTTTAGACATATGTAAACAAACCTATGCTCGGATAGAAGCTGTTCTCTCTATATATAAACCAAAGAATACCGGAGACCATCCGATAATTAAGCGTGATCCTACGTGCCTTGCGATTGTTTATAACGAAATTAATAAACCAGTGTCCATTGATCTATTGAAGCCTGCATTTCAGTTCCCGATTCGGATAGGTTTTTTATAACGATAAAGAACGAAGGCTATCATCATATCAAACGTCAATGAGTACATTGCAAACAAATTTTCATTCTACGTATAATATATAACTAATAGAAGTTAAGTAGTTACGTTCAATTCTAAGTAGAAAAATAAAATAGACGCACTTTAAATTTCGTAAGGAATTAAACTCGTAAAAAATGACCAATTTACTTGACTTCTTAATAATATGCACACTACCTACGTCTTATGATAAATATAAATTTTATTTACCTGTTTATAAAAACAGAAATAACTCTTGATTATGAATTAATCGAGTTTTCGGAACTGGCGGACAGATGGAGGAAAATTTGGAAATTTACTAAGCCCATAAAGGTCAGTATCCATCGATAACATTTATGTTCATGTTCTTTTGGTAATTCATAAAACTCAAATAAACGTATGCTTTTCAAATAAATATGGATTTACCAACTACAAATGTTTATAAACATAATAAACTGCTAACCTCGATGATTCATTATTGATTACTCAGTAAAAAAGCACACACAAAGAATACATGAACTTGTGACGGGATTTTATTACATGTCACACATGGTTTTGTCTTGCAGTGGTGAATTATTCAAAGTGTGGGCTTATGTTACACGTCTTCTAGTAGTATAACAACAGATAATTCGTTTAGCGTTATTTACTTGGCTATATAAGCGTAGCATTGCGTTTTGATCCTCTTTAGTCAGCTTGCAGTCGTGCTCTGATGATCACCAATTAAACTCAATACGCATCAGAACGTGTGACGAATGGTTGCTTTGCTGTTGTGCAACTGTTTAAGTACAATTAGAGTGATGAGTATATAAAACTCAGAAACCTCTTTTGAAGAATTTAAATGCCCACCACAGTAATTAATGACTGTTTTGTCGCGTGACCATATCTAATTTTGTTGCTCTCGCTTCGTGTATATAAGTTATACCATTATGTCCGAGTTAGGCGGGTGGTGATAACAGAGAGCCAGCACGTGTGATTCACTGTAGTTTTATTTTTGTGCGACTGATAAGATACAATTGGATTGGTCTTTATCTAAAGCTCACAAACTTGATTTAGAGCTTGGAATAACCACTCGCGGAATTAACGATTACTTAATCGACAAATATATGTACGCATGGCGAAAGTTGCGAACATTTAAAGCTCAAAACGCAATAAAATTTGTATAGCCGACATCTCGTCAGGTACAATGGAACCGAAACAAAGAAAAGTGATAGCTGCCCATCTAATTTTGCAGTTTTTCGATCCTTGTTAGTCAGTTTCCGATGTAAGAGTATTCTAAACTTGCTTTTTTAACAGAAGTTAACAGAGAAGGAATGGCGTTGTTGCGATACTGAATTAATTGAAATTACCTGATCTGCGTTTTGACTAACGCAGCTTTCATTGTTCCAGTAATTCACCTTTTTCATATTTCGATCTACGGTAATGTAGATCGAAATATTATGAAAAAAAGAAAATTACTGGAACAATGAAAGCTGCGTTAGTCAAAACGCAGATCAGGTAAAGTTAACAGAGAAGTTAGTTATGCTCTCGTGGGGCTCTGTTTGGATTATATGAAAAGATAATGCTGATTTATCGGATAATGATACTCCTATCTGGATCAGTTGTCTAGGGCTGGTATTCCTATTCTAATGATTAGTTCCACAGTTCGTCTAACCTATACGCTACCGCATGCACGAAAGAGAGAATAACTAAGGAATGTGACGAGATATTTAAGTAAATGTCCTGGCAGATCCATATTTCCAAACAATCCAGATAGTGTTATCTTCAACTTGTCAAGTGTAGCTCTTTCAAAACATTAAATTGAAATTTTAGTAGTGCTGATAAACGGTATTGTCTACTCGATATAAACATTTTTATTAGTGCAGCTTGACAGCACAGACAGCCGGGTTTAATCATTATCATATCTTTAGTACTAGTTAAATGGTTGCAAAATGGAGCTAAAGAATGTATAACGGAATTAAGTGTATTTTACTTGAGCATTTCGATTTGAGAAACATGATGCAATCTTAGTGCAGATTTCAGGAAACGCAAAAAATTGCACATGTAATTTGAACTATTGTATGACAATTACAATTGATGTAAAATAGCCACAATTAAATATATAGTAGAATAAATACATTAAGCTGTATGACCTTAATTAATAGTATAGCACGCTTACTGTGAATTTACACAGTTTATGGTAACCTATGGTCTGCAAGTTATATGCATAGGCTATATAAACGGGAAATGCTTTGTTGTTATCGTCTCTACACTTTGGAGGAAGCCACTGGAGAAATGATTGTACTGGAGAGAAAGAAAGCCAAATAACATAAAATTAAGTAAGGATATCAGACTTCTAGAAGGAATTGGTTAAAAGATGACGGGGCGGCGTGGAGTTTCAAGAGGCTCCGAACACTACAGAATTAATTTCACCTTTGTAAAATAACGCTCGTTATTATTGATCAATGCCACCCAATGCTCAGCTGGTAATAGCCCAAGTCAAACCGAACAAACACAATTATACTAGGCTTCCCAGACGCTGGCAGCTAGATTACTTAAGATCTCAAGCTTATCAGCATATTACAAGACCGACAGTAACCTAACCTCTAGGCCATTAACGTAGTGCACAGCTTTCAAAAGGCAGAGGCTGCGAGGATAATACGTCGGGTAATCTTGGCAGAAGTCAATTCGCCTCGTTTCACAGGAGATTCTAGGTAAATGAAATCCTTGACAAATGGCAGAAAGATATCGTTTAGTACGATCAGACTCATGATTATAATTTAACGTAGATAGTTTATGATGAGTTTAGCTTTAGACCGTAACAGATGGACAATATTGAAGCACAACTAATGTATCTCTGATTGCTATTCCATTTCTGTAATCAGAAAAAAGTCAACATATGTAAGATCAACAAGCCGGCCACCACCAGCATTCAGCCCCGTGGTGTTGCAAAGAACTAAGAATAGGCCGCATCGAAAGTGCAATTGAAAGGGTGGGAGCAATAACCCAACCTTTTCGAACGACAGATTCAAGCGGACAGAGGTCAATAAGTAATCATTAAAATGCTTCAAGCAATCAAAATTGTTTTGAGAATGCAATCCAAGTGCATAGCTCGAAAGCGGGTGATTAGTCAAGGAAAGCTACAACGGTTGATAGCTAATACCGGAGATGCAACTCAGGATTGCAGTATGGTGCATGATTTTTTCAACGCCATCGAATCACAGTCTGATTTGGCATAGTTCGATTCTCTTTTTGTGAATGAAAACAACAATACCTCTTTTCCACACGTTTGGGACGGATTCTTGTCTCCAGTGTGATAATGAGCTTCTGCAGATCTACTGAACTCGAACAAATGTAGATAACATCCACTCCAACAGCGTCGCGGCAACTCATTAGATCGCAAGTCCATGCCATTTCATCAAATGTACGTATCGATTTCGAGCCCATTTTTATAGCTTACCTCGCCATTTGCAACATATGGCGGAATAATGAGTCTTTAGATGCGGTTCGGAGGTTTCAAATAAAAAACTGATATCCATATTTTCTTAGCAAAACGACAACGGCTAATACTTAGAATCTGCTTGTTCAATCAAAACAAGTTTTTGTTTTAACGGTGTTTCCTACTCATTATCAGCATTCATTTGTTCCATTCACAGTCTCGTGGTTGCAAAGCTTCAGGCGAACCAGGATAAAATTTTATCTTATTTTCGCGGCAGGTCAATCGTTTTGTAGAGCTTTTGTGTTAGTAGAGGCAAAAAGTTTATGCGTTTCATATTAGGAAGACTAAACTTTTCCTTTAATGCGGTTCAAAGGACATTTCGTACTCAACTAGCCGTACCTACAGGTAATTAAGCAGAAGCATAGGCGCTCCTGGGAGCATTCTGCACGAATGTTCGGACGGAATACAGAGGCTTCATGGAGCAGAACTTCAATAAGATTTTTTAAGTAGACTGTCTTCATTGTTCAAATCAATAGAGCACCCGTGATAAATTGTCGCGTACTCGACATGAGACAACCAACTTCTACTTAACAGCTGAGTACATTGGCATGTAATCATCCAGTCAGTATAAAACATATCACAATGCCTGGTGGAAAATTTCCGCCTGTGATGCTGGCGAAATTAAGTTCATCACAACCAAATTAAAGACAAGGGAATAATGAGTCTGGTACTGTTAACCTAGCTATTTTTAAACATGGTTTATCAACCTTCAGCTGTTTTACGCGCAGTCGTGACCTAGTTTAGAAATAAAATCACCGGAAATCACTGTCAGAATGCCCCTCAAAGTCAAGGCCAAATCTGCAAGCTTTACAAAAACATTATTCTCGTTAGCAGAAAGGCACATAGTCGGCACGCATAGATTTTCTATTCAGAGAATCGATTCGCCTAAGCGGAACCTACCTTAAGCCAAACGATAGTATATAGCTGTCGTGCCATGTAAGGCTTTCACTGCAACACAGGATAAAGGAACGGCAACAAAATCCTAGGCAAGATCAATCTCACAATGGGATGGCACGAAAACGCCTTTTCTCGTAAAATAGGCTAGAATGTGATACATTGTTTAGTGTTAAAAACAATAATGATCCCCTGAAGACTAGCAATGTTTATATCACGCTTGTACAGTTCAGAAGCTGTAAACTACTTACTAACTAGTGCGAAAACCCTCGCATTCGCAACGACACTGAAATTTCCTTAGATTCCTATCTAGAGCCTTCAACACTAAAGGCCAGGTTCACTCACATTAGCGTGTGTTCATTTAATCACCATGTAACTAAGCAGATAATGTTACCCCTTCAACCCTGCTCGTCGGCCGATGCAGTATTAATTAATTGTTAGTACTCCTTTATGACAAACATGTTTAACATTTCTGCTTACAAGTGTATTTCGTTTCATGAAATAGATATAAACTTAAAACTTATTTTTTTAAATTCCATACATGTATGAAAAAGTTAGTTTCCAAAATAACGTGTGATCGTATATAAGTACCAATTTGTGGCAAATATTTTACCATTTCATTCGTACTTTGAGTCGACATAAATCTCCAAACTTACTTTGCAACAAGCAAGCTGAAGACAAAAACACGATATAATCTACTTTATCAACAACAGCTATTAGTGTCGCGCTTACTAAAAAGAAATGTGCGAATTTTAAAAAAAATAATAAAAGATGACCGAACGTGAATCAATATACTTGCTCGGTATGTTTTTCATTTTTACTCAGTATCATTATTAATCGACCAGGAGCAAAATTTACGAAATCTAATTACGTCAAGCGAATCTATGTCATTCCATTACTATGCTGTCAAGTAAAGATACGCTTATTGGCGCATTGTCTGAACAGGCAACTTAGATCCGAATCTCAAAGCTGCTATGGCAACATCGGTGAACGACCAGAATCACAGAAAAAAGAGGAATAACCATCTCGTGTCGGGACGCTACTATTATTCGCGATTCTATTCAATTAGTAAAACCGCACTGCATCTTCCTTAACCAAGAGATTGTTCTACGGGCAAAAAGACTGAGTCTATCAGTAAACAAAGTCCAATAAAGAGGCGTGGCGAATGCTATATTGATATAGGCATTTCTCGGACCCTCGGCGAGAGGAATCTGGCGCTCCGTGCCAGTATGTAGATATGCATGTGTAAAAAGTATGACGCATATGAACGGTTGCTTTGAAATTAATATCTGGCACGTAAATGATGTTTAATCTGGTTGTTCATTGTTAAAAATAAATACTTTTTTTTTAAATTTTGTTAAAGAGCACTCACAAACTTCATTCATTTGCGGTCGGCAATCAGACACTCGGAGTTATTGAGCAACTTCGACTCATTCAAGAAAAAAGTGACATTACTCTAAATTACACGGAACAGGATCGTCAAATTGGACTCAACATAACCGGAATTAATAACCTAATAGCTGATTTGCTCCTTGGCACAAAGAGGTCACCAGAGTCTGACTTTGTACGCTTAACTGGCCACAGACCTATTCTGATTAACGAATGGCTTCGATAATCCTGATCAGTATTATCATTTTAGTCAATTGATTTAACATGAAAAAATCTGAAATTCGAAAACAATCTTTCTTATTTCTATGCATGAACAACGTTGAATGTTTAGTTATTCTATTCAGGTGCTGATAAAAAAATCAGCAGGCACTAAGTAAAGATAAATGAAATTTAAGGAATGTGAAATTTTTTGTACTGTAGTTAAAAAATGTTTGAAATGGGGAACTGTTTTTGGATGTGCCGTATCAGAAAACAAAATTTACAATGAAAATTAAATTGAACAACTTTCAAAAGTAATAATAATAAATTGTACACACTCTAGTGATTTTTTCTCCAAATAACAGCATAAAAGATAATAAGTACAGGCATTTTATTAAATAATGTACAAGAGCAATATAAACAAACTCGGTGAAAATGATTACAGTTGAAACACACATAGATAAAAAAAATTGATTAGCTCGTTGAACTTGATTCACCTATGGGAAAAGCAAAACATGTAGACGAAATAATTTAGAATAAAACCACGCAGCCAAAAAACTATTAAATGTCTAAAAATGAACATTTAAAGGTATATGATGGATTCTAGCAAGAGAAATTTGAAGAACTTATCGTCTTACGCAGATGAGAAAATATCACAAAATACTGAAAAACTATTGATAAATCAGTTATTGCGCAAGTTAAAAATGGTACCAATCTGCGAATATACTATATTTTCTTAAGTGTTGGCTGCAACTCAAATGTCGACAAATTGGTAGATCTTTCAACTATACAAAATAAGACAAAACAGCTTATAAATAACAGGCTGTAATAACGGAAACAAAATAATAGTAGAATAGATTACATTCCTATGGAGTCTAAGCAAAGACAAGACAAGAACTTGGCATATACATTATTCAATCAACTTTTTTGCTTTAAAATAGCGACGTAAGTATAGCACTTGCCAGACCGCAAGACATATTAAGACAAACATGGAGAACATTGAGAAGTATATAACTCGATTTCTTGTGGATTCTAAAATTTAAAAAAAAGAATAATAATTATTATACGGTTATTTCAATCAAAAGTAAAAACAGTGATAATTTGAAGCTTTTAGCCTAAACTTATCATTACTACATTCCACTTCTCTGGTCATTACTCTCCGAATACTTGATAGTGAAGCTGACCAAGAAACAAAAAGCCAATGAAAATAATTAACTTGTTTTTTAAAAAAACATAGGGTTATCAAAAATGAAGTATTTACTTTTTTATAGTAAAGGTCAAATTGGATATTAATTTAGCGATAGGTAATGCATTGAACATAGCTAACTATCTGATAAATATAATTCAAATGATTAGTCGTATGCATAAAGAAATGCATACTCTGAGTAGCGCATTATCAATATTACATAAAAATTCTCATATTTTAAAAATAGCACTGTTTACATTGTTTATATCTCGTGACTTACAGCTATTTAACGAAAAATTATGATAGTATTTATGTTTTATTCAGGCGTATTTTTAATATAAAAGTATTAATTAAATAAGGAAAAGGAAGATAAGATATCCACAAAAAGCGAGACAATGATTTAATAATGGCAGATGAATCTTTAAAATGAACTCAACCATATTGATTTACACATTCCATAAAACTAATCTTTCATGAAATTTGTCTTGCACCGATGTATATAAATACATATATACATTATTGTATGTATACAAGTAAGGTATTATGCAGTACAATTGACTTTGTCCCAACATAAGTAATATCCCTAACATATTCAGTTAGCAATGAATGATAAAGCAAACCAAAAAATTTTGTTTCCGTGGACCTAATCCCATGAAGGTAGGGGAGATAATAGATCGTACAGCCCGACAGAATACGTCACTTCACATCAAAGTTTATGCACTCTCCAGAGTCCTTCGTAAGCAAGAAAGGCTAAGAACTAAACGACATCGATAATAAACTAAGATGCTCAGAACCAAATTCGGCCAAATCTAAATCAGATGTTACTCAAATGTAAAATTTGGAGCCCGCATGACGTATCCCATCGTGTCAACAAGAACACTCAAGAAGACAAAAACAAAAACGACGCCGACTTAAAGGCTCGAACTGGAGGAATATCAGTACCTAGTTATTCTAATGAAAGTCACTATAATAGGTCGTGTTTACACGCATAATCTTTATGGAAAACTAGGCAAATGCGACTGTAAACACACACCACTACGCGCTTGCCTTCGTATGTCTTTTGAGTTAAAGAATTTTCCACCCATTGGCTAAAGGAAAGTTGTAGTTCTTGCCCTTCGAACCCTTTTTTATTTCCGGTTGGCGAACTACATAATACCCTAATTCATGTTGCTTGGCTCTTGGAGACTAAAATCGCGTTTAGTACTTTAAAATGTATGATTCTGGCTTGAAATTTAGGAAAAAGCTCGTGGACTTCCTCATAGTGACAACACGAATCACATATTGTGTATGACCACCATGTGTGGTTGCAATAACTATGCAAACGGTAAAGAGATATGTCGCCGTATTCAGACCACCCTTATTCTGGTTGACCGATGATGGTTTTTCTCTTATCTGAACGTGAGATCGTACTGCATTAGTCAAATCCGTGTAACCAGTCTAAAGTTTCGCTCCAGACGATCACACAGATAAAGTAAGCTTTTTCATACTAACAGATGGGAAGCCTTTTATACCTACAGTCTATAGCATAGAAAACAAACTTACAAATTGCATGAAGAGTAAACGTGAGAAAGCGTCAGCTTTTTTTCTTGAAATCATCATAACAATAATAGACTAGTGCTTCACTGCCACACAATCGTGATAAATGAAATAATGTTAATATTATAAGAAAAAGTAATGATTATAAACAAAATCAAATATATGAAACTTTGAGCCCAATTTGGATGAAGACAACACACGGAGACGATGCCCTCAGAAAAATATACGATGCAGAAACAAAGCAAAGTAAACATAAAAGCAAAGCCACATCGCCAATACAGCTCGATGTTGACCTTATGATACAAATATGATCCATACCACCTTATTCTGGCCTAAATCGAGTCTGGTTGTTTCTAATATGTGACGGAAACGAGGCGAAGAGATGGCTTAAAATACAGGAAATTAATAAACTAAATACGCCTTTAGTTAAGTCTATGCTATAATAGTTAGTGAATGAAATACGAATTCTCACAAGATAGTTCCAACATAGGCCACATAAAAAAATCGGAAATAACCCAGCCTCTGCAATTAATCCAGTAAACACATCTTATTAAAATATATTCCCCACGACAGAATCTAAAGCGGCTCATCGCTCCAGAAATGCGAAATGGGTGATGCAATTCTAGTGCAGTAGAATGCATAAACTTAGTCAATCTATTTTATTTATAATCGAAACCTTACCTTAGTTAGCAAAGTTGGCATCGCTCGCATTCCACAAATCCTTTCAAGGATAAAAGGTATCCTCCACCGTTGATGAAATAAAGAACAGATTGATACCAAAAGTTAGCAGAATTGCTGGTAACATCAATTTTGTGGATTTACATCATAACTCAATTATGCTTCTCATACGGATCTCTCCTCTTTTGACTGTGATGGCAAGCTCAAGCAGATACTTTTAAACATTTTTTCAAAATAACTACTCTAACTCAGAATAAAACCATCAGTTTCGGTGGCTTTGCGGGTCCTTATAATACTATATAATTACTTTAATTCATCGCTAACCACGAAATTGCCATATGTGGTAGATTAAGATTTTAGAAGTGCTTAACGAGCTGTACTTTAACTGGAGGTGCTCGTACACCTTCGTGGAATGATCATTTTGAATACATTAATTGTGAGCATATAATCCGAATATTTCCGCTTCAACGCCGATGTTAGCTCGTTAGAAGCATTAAGCCAGTATAGATCTTCTTTAGACTCCTTAGGATGCTCACAAGCCATTGCGTGATGTCATCATAATGTCATAGATGACATGTGTCAGTACCTGCTGTATGGACTATAAAAGAACACCAATAGCTCATTCCTAATTGGGAGAGATTATATTTACTTATTCTTAGTCTAAGATGGCCTACCACGCACAACTGACGAACACTAGCTCGCAGAATGTTAACCAGATCACTCATTCCCTTTGCAGACCATGAACTGGTTTGTGGATGCCATAGATCATTGAAAACATATGCCACAAGTGTCTTGGTGTCAAGATGCCAGTTTTAACGTCGTCTTACATGTATTAAAATCTTGAGAACACTATCCTCAAGCAACCGGTACGACACCCGTAGGCCACGAAGTCCTCGCACCATAAATTATCATCACGTCAACAGATAATTCCAGTAGCAAATCATCAGGAGCTGAAGTTTTGTCACGTTTATTACTCCACCAACTCATTCTGGCTGAGTACACTAAAAAAATTTTACTATTTAACATTGCGACAATCTGAAGTTACTGACAGACTGAGGTTCGAGAGTACGGGCATATTTTTATGGAACAGAACTGTTACAGCTGATCCAGAACTTTTTTCTTTGAAAATGCAAACTACTGATCAAGACAGCTATCTGGTATATGTTTAACCATTTCATCCCTTACTTCTTTGGTGATTGTAAGGTTTTTCGTACATATTGTTCGAATAAGTTGCAATAAACTTTAACCGTAGCTCACCCACTACAGTATAATTCAATATCGGCTTTCATACTGTTTTATCATACGCAGGGTTTTCAGAAATACGGCGCCCAGATTTTAAAACTTCGACACATTTATCAGAACTATAATGACTAATTCTAAGAGAATCTGCCACGGCAAATACAGAAATATTTTAATAATGAATGACAGATCAAGCCATTGTCCACAAAATGTTGTAAGATTCATCTTGATTCCCGAGAACTTGAGGACGCCTTACAATATTTTCGAAGTTTCCGTTATTCAATTATTTTCCTGAGGAGCTATCCAGGAGTCGCTCAACACTATCGTTGAGCAATGAAATTAAAACATATTTTCCAAATTTAGACGAAAATTAGGTTATCCGTTCCTCGCAAGGATTTGATACCGTTCGAATAAATAATTTTCCAACCAAGGCGGACAAGCCCACCAGAAACATGTTTCCATTAGCAATCTACACTTATATTTAGTGTCTCACACATTTCCTCTCACTCTGTCGCTGCCTGTTTAACACATGTTTGTCGCGTAGTAAAACCGAACTTAGGAAATGGATGTATATCTATAGAACCGGCAAAGTTTGTTTCTAAAATTTCCAGCACGACTATCTATGTCCCGCCAATCATTAGGCTGGCTTTTTCTGACTACAGGCCATAGGATAACCCAGGCAGACAATCAATCTCGTTGACGGAAAGTATTGTGCATGATTGCTATCTGTGACGAAAATTTTTAGGTATACAGTGGAAAAAGGAGTCCATTGGAGAGGCATGGCAATTTTTATTTAAACCCACTACTATATCGTAAATTAGATATCTACAATTCCGCTTATGTATACAGATTAAATCTACAATAAAGTTGGGAAATTTGAAGACTAGTTAACACCACTGATGTAAGATTTTTTGAATTACATTCAAATAGTTTATAATCGATATCATCTATGTTTGCTATAAGTTGGTAAATTTGAATCCATTATAAACAAATTAACCTCTAAATTCATAATCTGAGCCAATCAGTTATAAACCCGTATGCCTACATGTACCTTTATTCCGTTACATAATTAAAATCAAATTGGATGCAATATGGAAAATCAGTAAATTAATGATCATACATAATTCCGCATTGAAAAATATCTGTAAATCATTACATAACAGGATCACACTTTTACGTTCTATTGCAGAAATATTGTTATAAACAAAAGTTTTAGCATGCTTGGTTGATTTAAAATATTCAGTTGCATTTTAAATATCAAAATAATACAGCGGTTTAGAAGAAAAATATAGTTAAGCAAAACATTATAACTTGCAACGTAATTGAAGTGGAATGCCAAGCTACAGACTGGCAGCAGATATTCAATAGTAATTGTATTTGAATACAAATATTTCGTTTAGAGCGGAGACGAGTGAGTGCAAGAAAACATTTTGTTTTAATAGAATCAACTAATTTCAGCAGAAATTATTTAAGATTTACCAAATTAAAGTTCAATTATTTGAATGTAAATTAACGATTTGATGTCCAGATTAGAATTTCTGCATTCGAATGGATGTCTAGAAATTATAAGGTCCTTCCTCATAATTAATTATTTTGTATAAAAAATACAGAAACGAATATGAAATATGAACGGATGGCATATTTCACTATTTATTCAATTAATCAATTACCGTTTGTATCACGAAGCGACCCTTGTTTCTCATAGAGATTAAGGAAGTCTTTAACAATCGATGTACTTAAATCTTCCAACTTTTTAAGCTGCAATTCAATTGGCTTTAGCTGCTCTGCTTTTGCTAACTCTGCATAATTCGGTTCAGATTTGTCTGCATGATGAACATCAATATAAACCTCTGTGTCTTCTGCCTTACCTCCTAAAAATATTAAAAATCCCCTTACCGTGTGAGTCACTTATAAAGCATATTTCGAATGCGTCATAGTCTTCTGTTGAAAAGGAGAATTTTCCCTTATCAATGTCCGAACGTTGAAACAATACATGGCGCTTGCTGTCGTTAATTTCAATTTTTATGGTATGTGTTCCAGCTTTAACCACCTCATAATCACCAGTAACCACAACATTTTTGTTGACTTCATCATGAATGCACTTCCTGGTGTTCGATTGCACATAAAACCTGAGGCTTTCCGAGTAAGTAACAATGGAAATACAAGCTAGAAGTATCTGCCACAATGTAACTGTGGGCCACATATTTCGACAACTCAAATACATTAACGCCACACAACTAACTCGTTAAATGATAGAATAATTTACAGAAACGCAGAAACAATAATTCAGTTATATTACATATAAAATTTTCAAAAATATCTTTATTATTATTATTAATCTATTCAAAAATTCTAACGAAGAAACGGACTGAAGTCTCAATATAATTACGTTGAATTATATTTCGTTTTTTGGATTCACTGTCTGAATATCTGAACCCAGTAAAACGTCAGTGAATCCTTTAAACATTATACCTATTGTAAACGCCCCGGCTTCAAGTAAATGCCGTACGACGTTACAAACTCGGTTAAGGTGCCCTGAATAGAGATTAGTTACTGATATGGGGGCCCTTAAGAGGGCCGGGTAATACGTTCGCTTGAAGTCTTCAGTGTTGAAGATGTCCTAGAGCCTTGGGTGGACTCTGGTTGAGTTTTTACTCCCGTGGTTGAGCTGTGATCGCGTTGTGTATGGTGTCCTGCAGGTCCTGCACTCAATTGGCTCGTCTCTCTGGTATCCCGCATCAAGATGAGTAGGTATTGACAGCCGACAGAGCGCACACGTATTGACAGCCGACAGAACGCACACGTATTTGACAGCCGACAGAACGCACACGCGTGAAGCAGGTAGAAGGCAAATGCCACAACTGACTTGCATGGTAAATTACCGTGCTTAAATAGCATGCAATATGTGTACTTGCATACTATTGGTTAAACGTGGTTAGACGTGGTTAAACGGCAATTTGCTTTTTTCTCATTGGTGCAACGTAAATAAATTTGAATTTAATTTACGCAATATGTCGGCGATTGATTTGTGTCGTTACAACACTTTCCTCTCTGAAAAAAAAGAAAAAATATTCCTCTCTGCGAGGCTAGATAAGAAATGCATGACAGAGTTCGAACCAAGTTAAGCAAAATATGATGAACCATAAGTGCTGGGCTTAAATATGCTTGTTGGTTGCTTCAACAATGATATGATGCCAGGTAACCACTAGGAATTGCTACACAAATTGTTAGCTCTAGTGGACGGTCATAGCACGTGAGGTAAAATAGAGCAGTGTAAGTATTTGGAGCCGCAGCGTGAAGATTTCGAGGTAAATCGCCTCTGAATTTGCTAGGTTTAAGTTAAAACCTAAGCAGGTTGGATCGTTGTCAATGTGTTTGTATACGACCAAAGAAGCTAGAGTGCTCGACGTTGTAGTCATGACATTTGTAGAGTGGTCTTTGTGAAATAGATAAAGTTGAGATATGCATTGAAGGTGGCCTGTACCATGATATGAAGCTGATCACTACTTAGTGTTGCTACACGAAAGCGTTAGCTCTAAGTAGCTAGTCATACCAAAATCGGCAGTGTAATGTCATGTGTGAGAAATACATTATAATGTAAAAATATATACATTAAAATCAAAGGTAACTACATAAAAATATGTACACGAACATTGCCTCAGAGATGGCATAATACCAAAGAACTGTTCACAAATGCTACACAATTGTTAGCTAAGAACAGGTGGTTATGCCACGTGAGACAATTACTAAAAATTAACGTAAAGTTAAAAAAAAATTTTATAGTTAAATGTTAATGTTTAAAAAAATTAATTACACGTTATACAAAGCAGGTTGAGATTGTGGGCAGACGGAGCCTGAGACGTGTGTAGAAGGTTGAACGCTCTCAGGATCAGGTGGTTCGATAAACGGTTTTAACCTGTCTATACTTACTGATGTCGGTGTAGCGCCTTGCATAATGATGAAGTATTTTGGCTGTTTTAGTAAAATCGGGTAAGGACCGCGATACTTGGGTTGTAGTGGTGCAACAGCGGTATTGTTGCGAACGAGTACTCTCTTGCAGCTGTGGAGCTGTGGGTGAACGAAGACTGGACGAGGCGTGTGTCTCGGCTGCTGTTCGGACATGTTACCGAAATGAAGTCGAAGGCGGGTAGCTTCGTTTTGTGGGTCATCTTGTGCCGGTAGTAGACGTGGAAGCTGACTAGGCAGGCGTAGGTCCATGCCATACAAGAGTTGTGACGCAGACGTTTTAATGGATTCTCGAGTACGAGAACGCACGGCCAGCAGAACTAAAGGTAGTGCATCGACCCAGTTGCCATTAATGGACGAGGATGCTTAAGCTGCTTTGAGTTCCCTATGCATTCTCTCTACCATGCCATTAGCTTGGGGATGGTAGGCAGTCGTCGGGCGTAAGATGCATCCCATGTACCGCAAGGTGGTTTTGAAACGATCAGATGAGAAACAAGTGCCTCTGTCCGTGATGACCTCATTGGAACACCGTAATTGGATATCCATGCAGAGATAAAACCGTTAGTTACTTCGTCTGCAGAAATGGTGACAAGAGGTAATGCCACAGGCCACCGTGTAAATCTATCGATCATAGTTAGAAGGTAGCTGAAACCTTGAAACTTTGTCAGATGAACTATGTCGATGTGGACGATGGCTAGACGAGAAGTAGACCGAAAATGTTGCAACTTAGAACGAGTGTGTCGTGTGATCTCGTTTTTCTGACAAATTGCACACTCTGAGACCCATCGTTTAACATTCTGCCTAAGTCTGTGACCCCAAAAACGATCTGTAAGAAGTTGGACAGTCGCTTGGCTTCCTGGGTGAGAAATTGAGTGAACTGAATCGAAAACCTTTCTCTGAAGGCTGGTCGGCAGAACTGGCTTGTTGAGCTGCGTACCCGTGAAGTAAACAATTGGTAAGCCTTCCCACAGACGGCATATGAACTTCGTTGGGTGACGGGCTATTGATCTTTGAATGTGAATGTCACCGCGTTGTTCAGTTCGTAGGAGAGTTGGCGTTAGTGCAGGTTCACTGAGTGCCACGGAGTTGACAGTGAATGGTGACGGCGAAGGTGGTTGTAGAGACGTCTGGCCTGGACAGGGCATCTGCAATGAAGTTCTGTTTGCCCTTGACGTGAAAGACGTCAAATTGCCATTCGCTTAGACGAGAAAGCTGTCTTTCTACTCTGGCAGAGTACTTGGCGATAGATCAAGTTGCGTTTCGAAGTGCGCTAACTAGTGGTGCATGATCTGTGAAAACAACAAATCTGCTACTGCCAATGATGCTGATAAAATGGCGCAATGCGTCGTGGATGGCGAGAAGTTCTCGGCCGAAAGTGTCGTACCTTGTTTCTACTGGTTGGAGAGTACGCGAGTAGAAACTGATAGGCTTCCGAACTCCGTCGATCTCTTGTTCCAAAGTGGCTCTAATAGCGAATTCAGAAGCATCTGTCGTGAGTAGAAATGGCTTTTCAAAATCTGGATGTGTTAGCATTGTGGCATTTGCTAACGAGTTGATGGCAAGTCGAAGTAATTCCTCGTCTTCGGATGACCAAGCAATGATGGAATTCTTGCTAAGTCCTTTTCGGTTCCGCAGGTGCCTGCACAAAGGATAAAGTTGTTTTGAAAGGACCGGAAGAAACTTGCGATAATAGTTTAGTACTCTCAGGATTTTCTGCAACTCGCTCACAGTCCTTGGTGACTTGATATTCTTGATTGAATTCGTCTTTGATGGCAACGGTTGAATACCTTGGGCCGTGATACGATGCCCTAAGAAGTCGACGGATGAAGTTGCAATCTGCGTCTTGTCACAGTTGATCTTGAGTCCGTGGTTGGATAAGCGCGAGAGGACATTTCGTAGATGTTTCGCATGAGATTCTAGATCTGGACTGAATACCATAATGTCATCGAGATATGACATACAATAAGCAGAGTCGTCGCGAAGTATGTTGTCCATGAATCTTTGAAATGTCTGTGTAGCACACTTAAGTCCAAAAGGCATGTAAAGATATTCGAAAAGGCCAAATGGAGTGATGACTGCAGTTTTCTCGATATCCTCTGGTGCTACCGGGATGTGATGGTACGCTTGTCTGAGGTCAATTACTGAGAAGAAATTGCTGCCGTTGAGTTTTTCAAGTAAAGTGTTAATATTTGGAATAGGATATGCATCAGATTTTGTCACTGAATTTAGCTTACGGTAGTCTCCACAGGCTCTGTACGATCCGTTTGATTTTGAGACTAAGTGCAGTGGTGACGCCCATGAACTTTCGATGGTCTGATGATTCCCTCTTCCAAAAGCCTTGAGAATTCTTCTTGGGCAGCTTTCAGCTTAGCAGGAGCCAGTGGTCGCTTCTTGAGTGCAATAGGTTGACCTTCTGTGACGATATGATGCATCGTATTGGAGACTCGTAGATCGGATTTGTTAAGATCGAAAAGCGATTTGTATTTTCGAAGAGCTGCTGATATCTCTGTTGAATG
Source organism: Eudiplozoon nipponicum (assembly GCA_029291075.1). Taxonomy (NCBI): domain Eukaryota; kingdom Metazoa; phylum Platyhelminthes; class Monogenea; order Mazocraeidea; family Diplozoidae; genus Eudiplozoon; species Eudiplozoon nipponicum. The sequence goes on along the minus strand of JAQBSW010010879.1, from coordinate 1,689 downwards.
ATGCACTGGGGTTGGCTGAATGACCTGTAACTCCAAACGCTCGAAGGCAAGTGTCCAAAAACTTTGTTCAAGTCCGGTGGAGGGGTCGATGATCTTTTGATTAGCAAGATCAACAATGAGCCGAAATTTTAGAAGGAAATCAAGGCCTAATATATTATGTGAGACCTTGGCAATGATGAAGTTGTGGGAAAATTCACGTCGTAGACCTATGTTGAGTGTGCGGTATTGGCAGCCTTAAGTTGGTATGGGCTCGCCTGTAGCTGTTGCGAGAAGAACGCCTAGCGACATCTCGGCCATTGAATCGCCTTTGAGAACTGAGACTGCCGCACCTGTGTCTACGATGAACTCTTCGCCAGTTTTGAAATGAAGAAGGTGCAGAAGTTCGTTTGGCTGTTTGGCCGGGTCATGCAAACAAGTAGGCTGGTGATTGCGACCGGCATTGTCTGTTTGGTTCTCTATGTGAAAAATTCGGCGTGGACGAAAAGAGTCGACAGGGATGTCGGATTGTAGTTGGCTTCTTCCCTGTAGCGCCGTTGATGCCGTTGATGTGCAGAAAGTACGGTCTTCTACTTCCTGCGCCAGACGTTTCCCGATGCTGATGCACCCTTGTGCCTGCGGTCTGTTGTCCTTTCCGTCAGCTGTGGAAATTGGCACTCATTCGGAAATTCTTCGGAACGACAATGACAGACTTGGCATGAATAAGAAACTTCTGGTGGTTATAACACCAGTTCTTTAAGGAATATTTATTAAAGGATTGCGGAGATCTCGATCGCCGCCTACCGTTATAATTGGTAATGGCCAATCCTTCTAGAACTTTAGCCATGTTCGCCACTGTCCTCTCTAAAGAGGAGAGTCTATCATCTTGCGGGGGTGAAGAAAAAGATGATGGATGCACTTTGGGTTCCAAACCCTATATTATAACTCACATCTCTCAGATAAGTCATCTATAGAGAGAGTGTTGGGGAGTTGTCTGGCAAAGAGTTTTAATGTTTGTGGAAGATTGTTAATAAAAACAACCTTAGCCTCATGGCCAGAAATGTTGGTTTTATACCAACGTTTCCGTAATTCCCTCAGTATTTCGATGGGGCCAAGATTTGGCATATCTAACTGCGCATATTTGTTTATTATCTGCTTAGTTTCTGTGAGTCCAAGCAAGGATTCTACCTCGTTTTGTAGGCCCAAAATGGGATTAGGTAGCTTCCTAATGGCCTGAAGCTTAGGATAAATCCGTCGCTGCAATTCAGAAGGTAGTTTAGCAAAAACCTTTGACAGTTTTTGATGATTGTCATAATCAGGAAACGGGGAGAAAGCGGAGTCTACGCGCATAAAAAATAACTCACTATCTCCATCCAAACAGGAACATCAATATCTAAAATTGGACCTGACATTTTAACAATCTTACAGGATCTTAAAAGCATAAATTTATAAGCAATATGAAAATATATAAATATACTTTAACGAAACGCTTACCCACAAAAAGCTTCCACAGGTGAATGAGCGCAGAACAAAAGCACGTCACAGTAACTGCTTCCAAAAATTGAAATTATCCGCAATTGAACCTGTCGTGTACGTTCGGTGCATTTTTGTACGTAGGAAAGTAGAACAGAGGGCCTGTTGGCCTTTGATGCCAATATATTATTATTGTTATACCCCCACAAAAAATTCACCAGAAATCAACGAATATATACC
>JAQBSW010010878.1:0-22303 GCA_029291075.1 Eudiplozoon nipponicum | reverse complement strand
GCCGACAGAGCGCACACGTATTGACAGCCGACAGAACGCACACGCGTGAAGCAGGTAGAAGGCAAATGCCACAACTGACTTGCATGGTAAATTACCGTGCTTAAATAGCATGCAATATGTGTACTTGCATACTATTGGTTAAACGTGGTTAAACGTGGTTAAACGGCAATTTGCTTTTTCTCATTGGTGCAACGTAAATAAATTTGAATTTAATTTACGCAATATGTCGGCGATTGATTTGTGTCGTTACAACACTTTCCTCTCTGAAAAAAAGAAAAAAATATTCCTCTCTGCGAGGCTAGATAAGAAATGCATGACAGAGTTCGAACCAAGTTAAGCAAAAATATGATGAACCATAAGTGCTGGGCTTAAATATGCTTGTTGGTTGCTTCAACAATGATATGATGCCAGGTAACCACTAGGAATTGCTACACAAATTGTTAGCTCTAGTGGACGGTCATAGCACGTGAGGCAAAATAGAGCAGTGTAAGTTTTTGGAGCCGCAGCGTGAAGATTTCGAGGTAAATCGCCTCTGAATTTGCCAGGTTTAAGTTAAAACCTAAGCAGGTTGGATCGTTGTCAATGTGTTTGTATACGACCAAAGGAGCTAGAGTGCTCGACGTTGTGGTCATGACATTTGTAGAGTGGTCTTTGTGAAATAGATAAAGTTGAGATATGCATTGAAAGTGGCCTGTACCATGATATGAAGCTGATCACTACTTAGTGTTGCTACACGAAAGCGTTAGCTCTAAGTAGCTGGTCATACCAAAATAGGCAGTGTAATGTCATGTGTGAGAAATACATTATAATGTAAAAATATATACATTAAAATCAAAGGTAATTGCATAAAAATATGTACACGAACATTGCCTCAGAGATGGCATAATACCAAAGAACTGTTCAAAAATGCTACACAATTGTTAGCTAAGAACAGCTGGTTATGCCACGTGAGACAAATACTAAAAATTAACGTAAGGTTAAAAAAATTTTATAGTTAAATGTTAATGTTTAAAAAAATTAATTACGCGTTATACAAAGCAGGTTGAGATTGTGGGCAGACGGAGCCTGAGACGTGTGTAGAAGGTTGAACGCTCTCAGGATCAGGTGGTTCGATAAACGGTTTTAACCTGTCTATGCTTACTGATGTCGGTGTAGCGCCTTGCATAATGATGAAGTATTTTGGCTGTTTTAGTAAAATCGGGTAAGGACCGCGATACTTGGGTTGTAGTGGTGCAACAGCAGTATTGTTGCGAACGAGTACTCTCTTGCAGCTGTGGAGCTGTGGGTGAACGAAGACTGGACGAGGCGTGTGTCTCGGCTGCTGTTCGGACATGTTACCGAAATGAAGTCGAAGGCGGGTAGCTTCGTTTTGTGGGTCATCTTGTGCCGGTAGTAGACGTGGGAGCTGACTAGGCAGGCGTAGATCCATGCCATACAAGAGTTGTGACGCAGACGTTTTAATGGATTCTCGAGTACGAGAACGCATGGCCAGCAGAACTAAAGGTAGTGCATCGACCCAGTTGCCATTAATGGACGAGGATGCTAAAGCTGCTTTGAGTTCCCTATGCATTCTCTCTACCATGCCATTAGCTTGGGGATGGTAGGCAGTCGTCTGGCGTAAGATGCATCCCATGTACCGCAAGGTGGTTTTGAAACGATCAGATGAGAAGCAAGTGCCTCTGTCCGTGATGACCTCATTGGGAACACCGTAATTGGATATCCATGCAGAGATAAAACCGTTAGTTACTTCGTCTGCAGAAATGGTGCCAAGAGGTAATGCCGCAGGCCACCGTGTAAATCTATCGATCATAGTTAGAAGGTAGCTGAAACCTTGAACCTTTGTCAGATGAACTATGTCGATGTGGACGATGGCTAGGCGAGAAGTAGACCGAAAATGTTGCAACTTAGAACGAGTGTGTCGTGTGATCTTGTTTTTCTGACAAATTGCACACTCTGAGACCCATCGTTTAACATTCTGCCTAAGTCTGTGACCCCAGAAACGATCTGTAAGAAGTCGGACAGTCGCTTGGCTTCCTGGGTGAGAAATTGAGTGAATTGAATCGAAAACCTTCCTCTGAAGGCTGGTCGGCAGAACTGGCTTGTTGGGCTGCGTACCCGTGAAGTAAACAATTGGTAAGCCTTCCCACAGACGGCATATGAACTTGGTTGGGTGACGGGCTATTGATCTTTGAATGTGAATGTCACCGCGTTGTTCAGTTCGCAGGAGAGTTGGCGTTAGTGCAGGTTCACTGAGTGCCACGGAGTTGACAGTGAATGGTGACGGCGAAGGTGGTTGTAGAGAGACGTCTGGCCTAGACAGGGCATCTGCAATGAAGTTCTGTTTGCCCTTGACGTGAAAGACGTCAAATTGCCATTCGCTTAGACGAGAAAGCTGTCTTTCCACTCTGGCAGGGTACTTGGCGATAGATGAAGTTGCGTTTCGAAGTGCGCTAACTAGTGGTGCATGATCTGTGAAAACAACAAATCTGCTACTGCCAATGATGCTGATAAAATGGCGCACTGCGTCGTGGATGGCGAGAAGTTCTCGGCCGAAAGTGTCGTACCTCGTTTCTACTGGTTGGAGAGTACGCGAGTAGAAACTGATAGGCTTCCGAACTCCGTCGATCTCTTGTTCCAAAGTGGCTCCAATAGCGAATTCAGAAGCATCTGTCGTGAGTAGAAATGGCTTTTCGAAATCTGGATGCGTTAGCATTGTGGCATTTGCTAACGAGTTGATGGCAAGTCGAAGTAATTCCTCGTCTTCGGATGACCAAGCAATGATGGAATTCTTGCTAAGTCCTTTTCGGTTCCGCAGGTGCCTGCACAAAGGATAAAGTTGTTTTGAAAGGCCTGGAAGGAACTTGCGATAATAGTTTAGTACTCCCAGGATTTTCTGCAAATCGCTCAAAGTCCTTGGTGACTTGATATTCTTGATTGAATTCGTCTTTGACGGCAACGGTTGAATACCTTGGGCCGTGATACGATGCCCTAAGAAGTCGACGGATGAAGTTGCAATCTGCGTCTTGTCACAGTTGATCTTGAGTCCGTGGTTGGATAAGCGTGAGAGGACATTTCGTAGATGTTTCGCATGAGATTCTAGATCTGGACTGAATACCATAATGTCATCGAGATATGACATACAATAAGCAGAGTCGTCGCGAAGTATGTTGTCTATGAATCTTTGAAATGTCTGAGTAGCACACTTAAGTCCAAAAGGCATGTAAAGGTATTCGAAAAGGCCAAATGGAGTGATGACAGCAGTTTTCTCGATATCCTCTGGTGCTACCGGGATGTGATGGTAGGCTTGTCTAAGGTCAATTACTGAGAAGAAATTGCTGCCGTTGAGTTTTTCAAGTAATGTGTTGATATTTGGAATAGGATATGCATCAGATTTTGTCACTGAATTTAGCTTACGGTAGTCTCCACAGGCTCTGTACGATCCGTTTGATTTTGAGACTAAGTGCAGTGGTGACGCCCATGAACTTTTCGATGGTCTGATGATTCCCTCTTCCAAAAGCCTTGAGAATTCTTCTTGGGCAGCTTTCAGCTTAGCAGGAGCCAGTGGTCGCTTCTTGAGTGCAATAGGTTGTCCTTCTGTGACGATATGATGCATCGTGTTGGAGACTCGCAGATCGGATTTGTTAAGATCGAAAAGCGATTTGTATTTTCGAAGAGCTGCTGATATCTCTGCTGAATGATGCACTGGGGTTGGCTGAATGACCTGTAACTCCAAACGCTCGGAGGCAAGTGTCCAAAAGCTTTGTTCAAGTCCGGTGGAGGGGTCGATGATCTTTTGATTGGCAAGATCAACAATGAGCCGAAATTTTAGAAGGAAATCAAGGCCTATTATATTATGTGAGACCTTGGCAATGATGAAGTTGTGGGAAAATTCACGTCGTAGACCTATGTTGAGTGTGCGGTATTGGCAGCCATAAGTTGGTATGGGCTCGCCTGTAGCTGTTGCGAGAAGAACGCCTAGCGACATCTCGGCCATTGAATCACCTTTGAGAACTGAGACTGCCGCACCTGTGTCTACGATGTACTCTTCGCCAGTTTTGAAATCAAGAAGGTGCAGAAGTTCGTTTGGCTGTTTGGCCGGGTCATGCAAACAAGTAGGCTGGTGATTGCGACCGGCATTGTCTGTTTGGTTCTCTATGTGAAAAATTCGGCGTGGACGAAAAGAGTCGACAGGGATGTCGGATTGTAGTTGGCTTCTTCCCTGTCGCGCCGTTGATGCCGTTGATGTGCAGAAAGTACGGTCTTCTACTTCCTGCGCCAGACGTTTCCCGATACTGATGCACCCTTGTGCCTGCGGTCTGTTGTCCTCTCCGTCAGCTGTGGAAATTGACACTCATTCGGAAATTCTTCGGAACGACAAAGACAAACTTGGCAAGCATAAAAAACTTCTGGTGGTTATAACACCAGTTCTTTGGAGCATATTTATTAAATGATTGCGGAGATCTCGATCGCCGCCTACCATTATAATTTGACTTGGAAACGAATTTTGGTCGAGCATTCACATGATTTATCTCCGATTTGGTAATGGCCAATCCTTCTAGAACTTTGGCCATGTTCGCCACTGTTCTCTCTAAGGAGGAGATTCTATCATCTTGCGGGGGTGAAGAAAAGGATGATGGATTCACTTTGGGTTCCAAAACCCTATATTCTAACTCACATCTCTCAGATAAGTCATCTATAGAGAGAGTGTTGGGGAGCTGTCTGGCAAAGAGTTTTAATGTTTGGGGAAGATTGTTAATAAAAACAACCTTAGCCTCATGGTCAGAAATGTTGGTTTTATACCAACGTTTCCGTAATTCCCTCAGTATTTCTATGGGGCCAAGATTTGGCATATCTAACTGCGCATATTTGTTTATTATCTGCTCAGTTTCAGTGGGTCCAAGCAAGGATTCTACCTCGTTTTGTAGGCCCAAAATGGGATTAGGTAGCTTCCTAATGGCCTCAAGCTTAGGATAAATCCGTCGCTGCAATTCAGAAGGTAGTTTAGCAAAAACCTTTGACAGTTTTTGATGACTGTCATAATCAGGAAACGGGGAGAAAGCGGAGTCTACGCGCATAAAAAATAACTCACTATCTCCATCCCAAACAGGAACATCAATATCTAAAATTGGACCTGACATTTTAACAATCTTACGGGATCTTAAAAGCATAAATTTATAAGCAATATGAAAATGTATATATAAATGTATAAATATATAACGAAACGCTTACCCACAAACAGCTTCCACTGTTGCTTGATATTGTCCAGTACAAAAGGAAAAAACGAACAGAGGCCCCGTTGGCCTTTGATGACAATGTATTATTATTTCAACACAGAACAGCGTCACTCCTTCCAAAAATTGAAATTGTCCTGTAGGGAAGACGAACAGAGGCCCCGTTGGCCTTTAGTGCCAATGAATTATTATTTTCAACAGCAAGAATAACACACTGCTTCCAAAATTTGAAATTTTCCTTTAGGGAAGACGAACAGAGGCCCCGTTGGCCTTTAGTGCCAATGAATTATTATTATGCTCACACCACAAATTCACGAATATATGCCCAACAAAATTCCCAGAAAAACCAGGATCAGGGTAAAGAAAACGCAAATGTTAGTCGATTTATCCCAAACAAATGAAGAAGAAAGTCAATTTATTTATACCAAAAAAAATCAGAAAAATAATCAATATCCTGGCGCGGTCGCCAATTTTGTAAACGCCCCGGCTTCAAGTAAATGCCGTACGACGTTACAAACTCGGTTAAGGTGCTCTGAATAGAGATTAGTTACTGATATGGGGGCCCTTAAGAGGGCCGGGTAATGCGTTCGCGTGAAGTCTTCATAGTTGAAGATGTCCTAGAGCCTTGGGTGGACTCTGGTTGATTGTTGCTCCCGTGGTTGAGCTGTGATCGCGTTGTGGATGGTGTCCTGCAGGTCCTGCACTCAATTGGCTCGTCTCTCCGGTATCCCGCAACACGATGAGTAGATATTGACAGCCGACAGAGCGCACACGTATTGACAGCCGACAGAACGCACACGCGTGAAGCAGGTAGAAGGCAAATACCACAACTGACTTGCATGGTAAATTACCGTGCTTAAATAGCATGCAATATGTGTACTTGCATACTATTGGTTAAGCGTGGTTAAACGTGGTTAAACGGCAATTTGCTTTTTTCTCATTGGTGCAACGTAAATAAATTTGAATTTAATTTACGCAATATGTCGGCGATTGATTTGTGTCGTTACAACACTTTCCTCTCTGAAAAAAAAGAAAAAAAATTCCTCTCTGCGAGGCTAGATAAGAAATGCATGACAGAGTTCGAACCAAGTTAAGCAAAAATATGATGAACCATAAGTGCTGGGCTTAAATATGCTTGTTGGTTGCTTCAACAATGATATGATGCCAGGTAACCACTAGGAATTGCTACACAAATTGTTAGCTCTATTGGTCGGTCATAGCACGTGAGGCAAAATAGAGCAGTGTAAGTTTTTGGAGCCGCAGCGTGAAGATTTCGAGGTAAATCGCCTCTGAATTTGCCAGGTTTAAGATAAAAACCTAAGCAGGTTGGATCGTTGTCAATGTGTTTGTATACGACCAAAGGAGCTAGAGTGCTCGACGTTGTGGTCATGACATTTGTAGAGTGGTCTTGTGTAATTGATAAAGTTGAGATATGCGTTGAAAGTGGCCTGTACCATGATATGAAGCTGATCACTACTTAGTGTTGCTACACGAAAGCGTTAGCTCTAAGTAGCTGGTCATACCAAAATAGGCAGTGTAATGTCATGTGTGAGAAATACATAATGTAAAAATATATACATTAAAATCAAAGGTAACTGCATAAAAATATGTACACGAACATTGCCTCAGAGATGGCATAATACCAAAGAACTGTTCAAAAATGCTACACAATTGTTAGCTAAGAACAGCTGGTTATGCCACGTGAGACAAATACGAAAAATAACGTAAGGTTAAAATAATTTGATAGTTAATGTTAATGTTTAAAAAAATCAATTACGCGTTATACAAATCAGGATATTGAGATTGTGAGCAGACGGAGCCTGAGACGTGTGTAGAAGGTTGAACGCTCTCAGGATCAAGTGGTTCGATAAACGGTTTCAACCTGTCTATGCTTACTGATGTCGATGTAGCGCCTTGCATAATGATGAAGTATTTTGGCTGTCTGAGTAAAATCGGGTAAGGACCGCGATACTTGGGTTGTAGTGGTGCAACAGCATTATTGTTGCGAACGAGTACTCTCTTGCAGCTGTGGTGCTGTGGGTGAACGAAGACTGGACGAGACGTGTGTCTCGGCTGCTGTTCGGACATGTTACCGAAATGAAGTCGACCGCGGGTAGCTTCGTTTTGTGGGTCATCTTGTGCCGGTAGTAGACGTGGGAGCTGACTAGGCAGCCGTAGATCCATGCCATACAAGAGTTGCGACGCAGATGTTTTAATGGATTCACGAGTACGGGAACGCATGGCCAGCAGAACTAAAGGTAGTGCATCGACCCAGTTGCCATTAATGGACGAGGATGCTAAAGCAGCTTTGAGTTCCCTATGCATTCTCTCTACCATACCATTAGCTTGGGGATGATAGGCAGTTGTCTGGCGTAAGATGTATCTCATGTACCGCAAGGTGGTTTTTAAACGATCAGATGAGAAGCAAGTGCCTCTGTCCGTGATGACCTCATTGGGAACGCCATAATTGGATATCCATGCAGAGATAAAACCGTTAGTTACTTCGTCTACAGAAATGGTGCCAAGAGGTAATGCCGCAGGCCACCGTGTAAATCTATCGATCATAGTTAGAAGGTAGCTGAACGTTGAATCTTTGTCAGATGAACTATGTTGATGTGGACGATGGCTAGGCGAGAAGTAAATCGAAAATGTTGCAATTTAGACCGAGTGTGTCGTGTGATCTTGTTTTTCTGACAAATAGCACACACTGAGACCCATCGTTTAACATTCTGCCTAAGTCTGTGACCCCAGAAACGATCTGTAAGAAGTCGGACAGTCGCTTGGCTTCCTGGGTGAGAAATTGAGTGAATTGAATCGAAGACTTTTCTCTGAAGGCTGGTCGGCAGAACTGGCTTGTTGGGCTGCGTACCCCTGAAGTAAACAATTGGTAATTCTTCCCACAGACGGCATATGAACTTGGTTGGATGACGGGCTATTGATCTTTAAATGTGAATGTCACCGCGTTGTTCAGTTCGCAGGAGAGTTGGCGTTAGTGCAGGTTCACTGAGTGCCACGGAGTTCACAGTGAATGGTGACGGCGAAGGTGGTTGTAGAGAGATGTCTGACCTGGACAGGGCATCTGCAATGAAGTTCTGTTTGCCCTTGACGTGAAAGACGTCAAATTGCCATTCGCTTAGACGAGAAAGCTGTCTTTCCACTCTGGCAGGGTACTTGGCGATAGATGAAGTTGCGTTTCGAAGTGCGCTAACTAGTGGTGCATGATCTGTGAAAACCACAAATCTGCTACTGCTAATGATGCTGATAAAATGGCGCACTGCGTCGTGGATGGCGAGAAGTTCTCGGCCGAAAGCGTCGTACCTCGTTTCTATTGGTTGGAGAGTACGCGAGTAGAAACTGATAGGCTTCCGAACTCCGTCGATCTCTTGTTCCAACGTGGCTTCAATAGCGAATTCAGAAGCATCTGTCGTGAGTAGAAATGGCTTTTCAAAATCTGGATGTGTTAGCATTGTGGCATTTGCTAACAAGTTGATGGCAAGTCGAAGTAATTCCTCGTCTTCAGATGACCAAGCAATGATGGAATTCTTGCTAAGTCCTTTTCGGTTCCGCAGGTGCCTGCACAGAGGATAAAGTTGTTTTGAAAGGCCCGGAAGGAACTTGCGATAATAGTTTAGTACTCCCAGGATTTTCTGCAACTCGCTAACAGTCCTTGGTGACTTGATATTCTTGATTGAATTCGTCTTTGACGGCAACGGTTGAATACCTTGGGCCGTGATACGATGCCCTAAGAAGTCCACGGATGAAGTTGCAATCTGCGTCTTGTCACAATTGATCTTGAGTCCGTGGTTGGATAAGCGTGAGAGGACATTTCGTAGATGCTTTGCATGAGATTCTAGATCTGGACTGAATACCATAATGTCATCGAGATATGACATACAATAAGCAGATTCGTCGCGAAGTATGTTCTCTATGAATCTTTGAAATGTTTGAGTAGCTTACTTAAGTCCAAAAAGCATGTAAATATATTCAAAAAAGCCAAATGGAATGATGACTAAAGTTTTCTCGATATCCTCTGGTGCTATCGGTATGTGATGGTACGCTTGTCTGAGGTCAATCACTGAGAAGAAATTGCTGCCGTTGAGTTTTTCAAGTAAAGTGTTGATATTTGGAATAGGATATGCATCAGATTTTGTCACTGAATTTAGCTTACGGTAGTCTCCACAGGCTCTGTACGATCCGTTTGATTTAGAGACTAAGTGCAGTGGTGACGCCCATGAACTTTTCGATGGTCTGATGATTCCCTCTTCCAAAAGCCTTGAGAATTCTTCTTGGGCAGCTTTCAGCTTAGCAGGAGCCAGTGGTCGCTTTTTGAGTGCAATAGGTTGTCCTTCTGTGACAATATGATGTATCGTGTTGGAGACTAGTAGCTCTGACTTGTTAAGATCGAAAAGCGATTTGTATTTTCGAAGAGCTGCTGATATCTCTGCTGAATGATGCACTGGGGTTGGCTGAATGACCTGTAACTCCAAACGCTCGGAGGCAAGTGTCCAAAAGCTTTGTTCAAGTCCGGTGGAGGGGTCGATGATCTTTTGATTGGCAAGATCAACAATAAGCCGAAATTTTAGAAGGAAATCAAGGCCTATTATATTATGTGAGACCTTGGCAATGATGATGTTGTGGGAAAATTCACGTCGTAGACCTATGTTGAGTGTGCGGTATTGGCAGCCATAAGTTGGTATGGGCTCGCCTGTAGCTGTTGCGAGAAGAACGCCTAGCGACATCTCGGCCATTGAATCACCCTTGAGAACTGAGACTGCCGCACCTGTGTCTACGATGAACTCTTCGCCAGTTTTGAAATCAAGAAGGTGCAGAAGTTCGTTGGGCTGTTTGGCCGGGTCATGCAAACAAGTAGGCTGGTGATTGCGACCGGCGTTGTCTGTTGGTTCTCTATTTGAAAAATTCGGCGTGGACGAAAAGAGTCGACAGGGATGTCGGATTGTAGTTGGCTTCTTCCCTGTAGCGCCGTTGATGCCGTTGATGTGCAGAAAGTACGGTCTTCTACTTCCTGCGCCAGACGTTTCCCGATACTGATGCACCCTTGTGCCTGCGGTCTGTTGTGCTCTCCGTCAGCCGTGGAAATTGACACTCATTCGGGCATTCTTCGGAACGACAAAGGCAAACTTGGAAGGCATAAAAAAACTTCTGGTGGTTATAACACCAGTTCTTTGGAGCATATTTATTAAAGGATTGCGGAAATCTCGATCGCCGCCTACCATTATAATTTGACTTGGAAACGAATTTTGGTCGAGCATTCACTTGATTTATCTCGCATTTGGTAATGGCCAATCCTTCTAGAAATTTGGCCATGTTCGCCACTGTTCTCTCTAAAGAGGAGATTCTATCATCTTGCGGGGGTGAAGAAAAGGATGATGGATTCACTTTGGGTTCCAAAACCCTATATTCTAACTCACATCTCTCAGATAAGTCATCTATAGAGAGAGTGTTGGGGAGCTGTCTGGCAAAGAGTTTTAATTATTATAATCAAGGTTGCGGTCTTGATATAAACACCTGACCCATTAATTACTTACATATGTCAGTATAAACTAAGAATTGTATAGTGTAGAAAAGGCAATTCATCCAGTAGACCGGTTTCGTCCTTATTGGGAACTCATCAAGTACTGGCCAGAATTTGCCGCGGACAGGATACGAACCTGGGCACGTCTGCTTCGGAATCTGGTGCTCTAACCACTGAGCTATCCTGCCGCACACTACACTACACACAATTTTTAGTTATATACTAACTAATGTAACTTGGTTAGTCAATTTTTCCTTTAGGTGGAGCTCATATGGCATACATTTAGACCCAAAGTTCCAACTAACCATGCCCAATCTGTCATTACTGAACAGACACCACATTACATGGGGAAGTGGTATTGAAATGAACATTTATATAATTAAACGAACATTGGTTGCGCGGGTGGTGATAACAATTATTATAATCAAGGTTGCGGTCTTGATATAAACACCTGACCCATTAATTACTTACATATGTCAGTATAAACTAAGAATTGTATAGTGTAGAAAAGGCAATTCATCCAGTAGACCGGTTTCGTCCTTATTGGGAACTCATCAAGTACTGGCCAGAATTTGCCGCGGACAGGATACGAACCTGGGCACGTCTGCTTCGGAATCTGGTACTCTAACCACTGAGCTATCCTGCCGCACACTAGTTAGTATATAACTGAAAATTGTGTGTAGTGTAGTGTGCGGCAGGATAGCTCAGTGGTTAGAGCACCAGATTATATCAAGACCGCAACCTTGATTATAATAATTGTTATCACCACCCGCGCAACCAATGTTCGTTTAAAGAGTTTTAATGTTTGGGGAAGATTGTTAATAAAAACAACTTTAGCCTCATGGTCAGAAATGTTGGTTTTATACCAACGTTTCCGTAATTCCCTCAGTATTTCGATGGGGCCAAGATTTGGCATATCTAACTGCGCATATTTGTTTATTATCTGCTCAGTTTCCGTGGGTCCAAGCAAGGATTCTACCTCGTTTTGTAGGCCCAAAATGGGATTAGGTAGCTTCCTAATGGCCTCAAGCTTAGGATAAATCTGTCGCTGCAATTCAGAAGGTAGTTTAGCAAAAACCTTCGACAGTTTTTGATGACTGTCATAATCAGGAAACGGGGAGAAAGCGGAGTCTACGCGTATAAAGGATATTTAACTATCTCCATCCCAAACAGGAACATCAATATCTAAAATTGGACCTGACATTCTAACAATCTTACGGGATCTTAAAAGCATAAATTTATAAGCAATATGAAAATGTATAAATATACTTTAACGAAACGCTTACCCACAAACAGCTTCCACAGTTGAATGAGCGCAGAACAAAAGCACGTTTTGTACGTAGGAAAGATGAACAGAGGCCCCGTCGGCCTTTGATGCCAATGTATTATTATTTTCCACAGTTGAATGAGCGCAGAACAGTACGTACGGTGCCATTTTGTACGTAGGAAAGATGAACAGAGGCTCCGTTTATTATTATTATACCCCCCAAAAAAAATTCACAAATCCACGAATATATACCCAACAGATTTCCCAGAAAACCACGATCAGGGTAAAGAAAACACAAATGTCAATCTATTTATCCCAAATAGATGAAAAAGGAAGTCAATTTTATTTATACCAAAAAAATCAGAACAATAATCAATATCCTGGCGCGGTCGCCAATTTTGTAAACGCCCTGGCTTCAAGAAAATGCCGTACGACGTTACAAACTCGGTTAAGGTGCTCTGAATAGAGATTAGTTACTGATATAGGGGCCCTTAACAGGGCCTTGGCGGCGTTCTCGTAAGTTATATATAAGTTCCTTGGGTGGACTCTGGTTGTGGTTCCTGCTGTTGTTATCACGATGTGGACAACTTGGTTGAAGTTCTCCATTAATTGGCTCGTCTTGCTGGTGGAAGAGCAACACAGTGAGTCACGAATGTTGCCAATTGTTGGTGAAACAAATCAATATCCAGCGTAGGTATTGACCGCCGACAGCACGCACATGTGTAACACGAGACAGAACGCAGATACGAAACCACTGACTTGCATGGTAAATTACCGTGCTTAAATTGCATGCAATATGTCTACTTGCACATTATTGGTTAAACGTGGTTAAACGGCAATTTCGCTTTTTTCTCATTGGTGCAAAGTAAATAAATTTGAATTTAATTTACGCAATATGTCAGCCATTGATTTGTGTCGTTACAACATTTTGCGTAAATTAAATTGAATTTTATTTACGTTGCACAAATTATAAAAAATCGAAACTTGCCGTTTAAACAATATTGTGCAAGTAGACATGGCATGCGATTTAAGCACGTCAATTTACCTTGCAAGTCAGTTGTCGCATTTGCATTCTGCTTTGCGTAACGCGTGTGCGTTCTGTCGGCTGTCAATACCTACGCTGGTGATTTGATAGTTTCACCAACAATTGGCTACATCCGTGACTCATCTTGTTGCGGTATAACCAGCGAGACGAGCCAATTAATTGCAGAACCTGAACGACGTTATCCACATCGTGATTATATCTCGACCACGGGAGCGACAACAACCAGAGTCCACCCAAGGCTCTAGAACATCTTCACACTCTGAATAATTCAGGAGAACGCACGACCAGGCCCTCTTAAGGGCCCCTATCAGTAACTAATCTCTATTCAGAGCACCTTAACCGAGTTTGTAACGTCGTACGGCATTTACTTGAAGCCGGGGCGTTTACAAAATTGGCGACCGCGCCAGGATATTGATTATTGTTCTGATTTTTTTGGTATAAATAAAATTGACTTCCTTTTTCATTTATTTGGGATAAAAATAGATTAACATTTGCGTTTTCTTTACCCTAATCGTGGTCTTCTGGGAATTTTGTTGGGTATATATTCGTGGATTTGTGTTGAATTTTTTTGGGGATATAATAATAATACATTGGCATCAAAGGCCAACGGGGCCTCTGTTCATCTTTTCTACGTACAAACGGTACCGTACGTACTCGACAGGCTCAATTGCGGATAATTTCAATTTTTGGAAGCAGTTACTGTGACGTGCTTTTGTTCTGCGCTCATTCAACTGTGGAAGCTTTTTGTGGGTAAGCGTTTCGTTAAAGTATATTTATATATTTTAATATTGCTTATAAATTTATGCTTTTAAGATACCGTAAGATTGTTAGAATGTCAGGTCCAATTTTAGATATTGATGTTCCTGTTTGGGATGGAGATAGTGAACTATTCTTTATGCGCGTAGACTCCGCTTTCTCCCGTTTCCTGATTATGACAGTCATCAAAAACTGTCGAAGGTTTTTGCTAAACTACCTTCTGAATTGCAGCGACGGATTTATCCTAAGCTTGAGGCCATTAGGAAGCTACCTAATCCCATTTTGGGCCTACAAAACGAAGTAGAATCCTTGCTTGGGCCCACAGAGACTGGGGCAGATAATAAACAAATATGCACAGTTAGACATGCCAAACCTTGGCTCCATCGAAATACTGAGGGAATTACGGAAACGTTGGTATAAAACCAACATTTCTGACCATGAGGCTAAGGTTGTTTTTATTAACAATCTTCCACAAACATTAAAACACTTTGCCAGACAGCTCCCCAACACTCTCTCTATAGATGACTTATCTGAGAGATGTGAGTTAGAATATAGGGTTTTGGAACCCAAAGTGAATCCATCATCCTTTTCTTCACCCCCGCAAGATGATAGACTCTCCTCTTTAGAGAGGACAGTGGCGAACATGGCTAAAGTTCTAGAAGGATTGGCCATTACCAAATCCGAGCTAAATCAAGTGAATGCTCGACCCAAATTCATTCCTAAGCCCAATTATAACGGTAGGCGGCGATCGAGATCTCCGCAATCCTTTAATAAATATGCCCCAAAGAACTGGTGTTATAACCACCAGAAGTTTTTTATTCATGCCAAGTCTGTCTTTGTTGTTCCGAAGAATTTCCGAATGAGTGCCAATTTCCACAGCTGACGGAAAGGACAACAGACCGCAGGCACAAGGGTGCATCAGTATCGGGAAACGTCTGGCGCAGGAAGTAGAAGACCGTACTTTCTGCACATCAACGGCATCAACGGCGCCACAGGGAAGAAGCCAACTACAATCCGACATCCCTGTCGACTCTTTTCGTCCACGCCGAATTTTTCACATAGAGAACCAAACGGACAACGCCGGTCGCAATCACCAGCCTACTTGTTTGCATGACCCGGCCAAACAGCCGAACGAGCTTCTGCACCTTCTTGATTTCAAAACTGGCGAAGAGTTCATCGTAGACACAGGTGCGGCAGTCTCAGTTCTCAAGGGTGATTCAATGGCCGAGATGTCGCTAGGCGTTCTTCTCGCAACAGCTACAGGCGAGCTCATACCAACTTATGGCTGCCGGTACCGCACACTCAACATAGGTCTACGACGTGAATTTTCCCACAACTTCATCATTGTCAAAGTCTCACATAATATAATAGGCCTTGATTTCCTTCTGAAATTTCAGCTCATGGTTGATCTCGCCAATCGAAAGATCATCGACCGCTCCACCGGACTTGAGCAAAGATTTTGGACACTTGACTCCGAGCGTTTGGAGTTACAGGTCATTCAGCAAACCCCAGTGCATCATTCAGCAAAGATATCAGCAGCGCTTCGAAAATACAATTCGCTTTTCGATCTTAACAAGTCAGAGCTACGAGTCTCCAACACGATGCATCATATCGTCACAGAAGGACAACCTATTGCACTCAAGAAGCGACCACTGGCTCCTGCTAAGCTGAAAGCTGCCCAAGAAGAATTCTCAAGGCTTTTGGAAGAGGGAATCATCAGACCATCGAAAAGTTCATGGGCGTCACCACTGCACTTAGTCTCTAAATCAAACGGATCGTACAGAGCCTGTGGAGACTACCGTGATCTAAATTCAGTGACAAAATCTGATGCATATCCTATTCTAAATATTAACACTTTACTTGAAAAACTCAACGGCAGCAATTTCTTCTCAGTCATTGACCTCAGACAAGCCTACCATCACATCCCGGTAGCACCAGAGGATATTGAAAAGACTGCAGTCATCACTCCATTTGGCATTTTCGAATATATTTACATGCCTTTTGGACTTAAGTGTGCTACTCAGACATTTCAAAGATTCCTGGACAACATACTTCGCGACGACTCTGCTTATTGTATGTCATATCTCGATGACATTATGGTATTCAGTCCAGATCTAGAATCTCATGCAAAGCATCTACGAAATGTCCCCTCACGCTTATCCAACCACGGACTGAAGATCAACTGTGACAAGACGCAGATTGCAACTACATCCGTCGACTTCTTAGGGCATCGTATCACGGCCCATGGTATTCAACCGTTACCGTCAAAGACGAATTCAATCAAGAATATCAAGTCACCAAGGACTGTTAGCGAGTTGCAGGAAATCCTGGGAGTACTAAACCATTATCGCAATTTCCTTGCGAGCCTTTCAAAACAACTTTATCCTTTGTGCAGGCACCTGCGGAACCGAAAAGGACTTAGCAAGAATTCCATCATTGCTTTGTCATCCGAAGACGAGGAATTACTTCGAATTGCCATCAACTCGTTAGCAAATGCCACAATGCTAACACACCCAGATTTTGAAAAGCCATTTCTTCTCACGACAGATGCTTCTGAATTCGCTATTGGAGCCACGTTGGAACAAGAGATCGACGGAGTTCGGAAGCCTATCAGCTTCTACTCGCGTACTCTCCAACCAGTAGAAACGAGGTACGACACTTTCGGCCGAGAACTTCTCGCCATCCACGACGAAGTGCGCCATTTTATCAGCATCATTGGCAGTAGCAGATTTGTTGTTTTCACAGATCATGCACCACTAGTTAGCGCACTTGAAACGCAACTTCATCTATCGCCAAGTACCCTGCCAGAGTGGAAAGACAGCTTTCTCGTCTAAGCGAATGGCAATTTGATGTCTTTCACGTCAAGGGCAAACAGAACTCCATTGCAGATGCCCTGTCCAGGTCAGACATCTCTCTACAACCACCTTCGCCGTCACCATTCACTGTGAACTTCGTGGCACTCAGTGAACCTGCACTAACGTCAACTCTCCTGCGAACTGAACAACGCCGTGTCATTCACATTCAAAGATCAATAGCCCGTCACCCAACCAAGTTCAAATGCCGTCTGTGGGAACAATTACCAATTGTTTACTTCACGGGTACGCAGCCCAACTAGCGAGTTCTGCCGACCAGCCTTCAGAGAAAAGTCTTCGATGCAATTCACTCAATTTCTCACTCAGGAAGCCAAGCGACTGTCCGACTTCTTACAGATCGTTTCTGGGGTCACAGACTTAGGCAGAATGTTAATTGATGGGTCTCAGAGTGTGCTATTTGTCAGTAAAACAAGATCACACGACACACTCGTTCTAAGTTGCAACATTTTCGATCTACTTCTCGCCTAGCCATCGTCCACATCGACATAGTTCATCTGACAAAGGTTTAAGGTTTCAGCTACCTTCTAACTATGATCAATAGATTTACACGGTGGCCTGTGGCATTACCTCTTGGCACCATTTCTGCAGACGAAGTAACTAACGGTTTTATCTCTGCCTGGATATCCAATTATGGTGTTCCCAATGAGGTCATCACGGACAGAGGCACTTGCTTCTCATCTGATCGTTTCAAAACCACATTGCGGTACATGGGATGCATCTTACGCCAGACGACTGCCTACCATCCTCGTTCATTAATGGCAACTGGGTCGATGCACTACCTTTAGTTCTGCTTGCCATGCGTTCCCGTACTCGTGAATCCATTAAAACATCTGCGTCACAACTCTTGTATGGCATGGATCTACGCCTGCCTAGTCAGCTCCCACGTCTACTACCGGCACAAGATGACCCACAAGACGAAGCTACCCGCCTTCGACTTCATTTCGGTAACATGTCTGAACAACAGCCGAGACACACGCCTCGTCCAGTCTTCGTTCACCCACAGCTCCACAGCTGCAAGAGAGTACTCGTTCGCAACAATAATGCTGTTGCACCACTACAACCAAAGTATCGCGGTCCTTACCCGATTTTGCTCAGACAACCAAAATACTTCATTATTATGCAAGGCGCTACACCGACATCAGTAAGCATAGACAGGTTGAAACCGTTTATCGAACCGCCTGATCCTGAGAGCGTTCAACCTTCTACACACGTCTTAGGCTCCGTCTGCCCACAATCTCGATATCCTGCTTTGTATAACGCGTAATTGATTTTTTAAACATTAACATTAACTATCAAATTTTTTTAACCTTACGTTATATTTCGTATTTGTCTCACGTGGCATAACCAGCCGTTCTAAGCTAACAATTGTGTAGCATTTTTGAACAGTTCTCTGGTATTATGCCATCGCTGAGGCAATGTTCGTGTACATATTTTTATGCAGTTACCTTTGATTTTAATGTATATATTTTTACATTATAATGTATTTCTCACACATGACATCACACTGCCTATTTTGATATGACCAGCTACTTAGAGCTAACGCTTTCGTATAGCAACACTAAGTAGTGATCAGCTTCATATCATGATACAGACCACTTTCAATGCATATCTCAAATTCATCAATTGCACAAAGACCACTCTACAAATGTCATGACCACAATGTCGAGCACTCTAGCTCCTTTGGTCGTATACAAACACATTGACGACGATCCAACCTGCTTAGGTTTTAACTTAAACCTGGCAAATTCAGAGGCGATTTACCTCGAAATCTTCACGCTGCGGCTCCCAAAACTTACACTGCTCTATTTTGCCTCACGTGGTATGACCGACCACTAGAGCTAACAATTTGTGTAGCAATTCCTAGTGGTTACCTGGCATCATATCATTGTTGAAGCAACCAACAAGCATATTTAAGCCCAGCATTTATGGTTCATCATATTTTTGCTTAACTTGGTTCGAACTCTGTCATGCATTTCTTATGTAGCCTCGCACAGAGGAATTATTTTTTTCCTTTTTTTTCAGAGAGGAAAGTGTTGTAACGACACAAATTAATAGCCGACATATTGCGTAAATTAAATTAAATTTTATTTACGTTGCACCAATGAGAAAAAAGCGAAACTTGCCGTTTAACCAATAGTGTGCAAGTAGACATACGGCATGCTATTTAAGCTCGGCAATTTACCATGCAAGTCAGTTGTCGCATTTGCATTCTGCTTTGCGTTACGCGTGTGCGTTCTGTCGGCTGTCAATACCTACGCTGGTGATTTGATAGTTTCACCAACAATTGGCTACATCCGTGACTCATCTTGTTGCGGTACAACCAGTGAGACGAGCCAATTAATTGCAGAACCTGAACGACGTTATCCACATCGTGATAACAACTCGACCACGGGAGCGACAACAACCAGAGTCCACCCAAGGCTCTAGGACATCTTCACACTCTGAATAATTCAGGAGAACGCACGACCAGGCCCTCTTAAGGGCCCCCTATCAGTAACAAATCTCTATTCAGAGCACCTTAACCGAGTTTGTAACGTCGTACGGCATTTACTTGAAGCCGGGGCGTTTACATGTGTCTTAACTTTATTTTAGGTAATTTTTAAAATTATTTTGGCGTTATAACTGAATTGCGATACTAAAGGTAATGAAAACGTGTTAACGCGTATATTTATGCTCTGGAATTAATTCGTTTTGTATATTTTTGAATTTTGTACCCAATTAAGCATGAATTGTTATATATTGACAATATATATGGGGAGTTTGCTTATAAAGAAATTTGTCTTTACAATGCTTTGGTAAAATCTATGTTAACAAAATGAAATATATTTTTGCTGACATCATTTCTCGTATTAATTGTGTATTAGGTGTTGCGCAGTTGTAAAATATTAATTAAAATATGACCAGAAAGATGAACTAAAGTCAGAATGAACGAAGGTATAATCTCTTGCACATTCGTTACGTGCTTACTGGCGACTCATCTATAGGAGTCGGTATAACGCCCTCTGCCCACTAAATATTTTGGTGAGGAATGTTGGAAAATAGGACTACAATCTCATGCGAATGTGTAAACCTGCAGTAGTGAAGCTTACTTCATATATAGTCTTCGACAATGCGACCTCAAAGCCAACTCACTATATATAACATACGTATGCCAAATCTGTAGAGAGTACCAACACCATGGCAATTGTGTCAGTACCTGATACCAAATTGATGAATTTCAATGTATGTTAAAGTCCAAAATTGAGAATTATAACTATTTCTGAACATCCGTTACTCAAGCAAATCAATACACCCTGGTCTTGATCGATATCAGTTATCACATTTCGTGATAATCATGGTATCATTCAACTAAATATATATTATTTAGTTACTATTTGTGGCGGAAAACTAACATATATGCAATTGTTTATTAGGTGTTACCAACCTAGTAACAAATTATTTCTAATATGACTATAACTATAGACCAAAGACAGCTTGAACGTAAAGTATAATCTCGTGCAAATTTATTTCTTGTTTACTGACGACTCATCAGTAGGAGCCGGTATTACGCCCTTTACTCACTATATTTCGATGAGTAATGTGGGAAAATAGGACGATACAATCTACCAATATGTCCCGTATTTTCTATTTCAGGTCTCGGAAATAATAATTCTATCCTATTTGTATGCTGACGAATTTCCATTTGGCGTTTTAAGCTATTTGTGCAACTCGTCTGTTTAATAAATAGTTAAGCAATTGCCAGTGAATCTTACGCATGCTAACTTAATCCCACTTTTGATTTGCACCATAATCTTTTGGCTTTAAGATCGAATGTCCTTTGTTTTTAGTGTAAATTGTTTATATAGATTCTGTCCAAAACGTGTTTGATTTCTTATATACTCATTCTATTCATGAATTCTTACATAAGTGATTATGTATGTTTTTAAAGGAAAATCTGTTTTTTTGTTTGGAAATTCTAGAATATTATTTCTAATGCGCACTCGCACATCATCTCTGTCATTTCTCTAACTATAACTTTAGTTGTTTGCGCTGTACACATCAAATCTCCATTAAAATAGCCGTGGTTCAATTATTCATTATTTAAATTAAGGTTGCTATCTAGATATGAACACCTGATTCGTTATGTGCATACATTTGTCAGTATAAACCAAGCATTGTATAGTGTAGATAATGAAATTCATCCAGTAGGCCGGTTTCGTCCTTCTGGGTACTCATCACGTATTGTCTAGAGTTTGCTGTGGACAGGACTCACACTTGGGCACGCCTGCTTCGAATTTTGTTGCTCGAACTACTGAGCAAATGCAAACATTGAATTGTGTAGTACAAATCTCCAGTGACATCGTTATATGAGCTGGCATTGTCATTAATAACAAGTGATTCAGCGTTATGTCTTATTATTTCATCTTATTAGAATGACTGTAAATGTGAAAGCAGATAATCCGATTGAATAATGCCAAAATTAATGACGAAAATTCTCTATAGGACAATCCATCTGTTTATGTCTTAAGTTTAACGTTACCTCTACCCGGTCTAAGCCAGCAACATCAAAACCTACAAAATTTTATGGCTAAGTTAAAGTAAATCTTTCATTGAATCTGTTTATTTTAATGGAATGTTTTAAACGGTAGGCTCGGTGGTTACCCGTCTTCTATTGATCTTCGTCATTGGTTACAATTTGTTCTTTAAAAAAAGTATTGATTCCGATTTGATTAAGTTTGCTTTATCTTTTCAAAAATTAATCTGAAGCTTGTGTTAGATACTCTTAGTTTGCGTTGATCTGAGTCAATTAAATATATAAAATCACCGTCTTTACCAGGAACTTTATTGCTTCATTTATGTTAAAAACTTCCACCTTAAAAACACATTTCAGTTATTAGATGAATCCACGGGATTGATGCAGACGACTGGATAGTTATAGTCCAGTTTTAGGTACTAATAACTGAATTTCTTTTGGAAAATTCTGCTATGGCGTGTAGAATAGTGGTGACTTGGGTGAGCGAAGTTTGACAGTGATAGACTAGTTGTGATCTTATGAACGAAAGAAATGACTCGTAAGTAGCGAGTAAACCATAGCGGAAGAAGGTTAGCCAGGAGTAGGCGTTCCCGATAATTCTGGCTGTGAAGGAGGACTCGCTTTAAAAATCTGGAAGAAATCTCTTCAAGGAGGCTAGAGTGAGAAGGCAATAGAATTCGCTAGCGTTTGATATTAGGGGTAAAACCAATGTGGAGCATCAATGGAATAACTTGAAACTTTCTACTCAGCAAGCTGCGCTTGAAACGCTCGGAACCATCAAAAGTCACCATAAAGACTGGATCTCTGAACGCACGGTGCGGGCGTCACAAAAAGCAAGAGATGCCCGGATGAATAACGCGCCTAATTATCGCCACCTGAGACGTGAAACCACAAGGTCTGCTCGGGCTGACCGTAAGCAGTACTGGGATGAAATGGCTTCCGCCATGGAATCGGCTGCAAACGTCAGTGATTTCGGGGGTCTCTTCCGTCTTATACGTAAAGCATCCGGTAAGCGCAATGCAGAGACAATTCTACGCAGCGCAACAGGAGACTTGATTTATGATGTCAATGGCAAAATCGCAAGA
>JAQBSW010010877.1:5000-22304 GCA_029291075.1 Eudiplozoon nipponicum | reverse complement strand
AAAGAATTGTTTCCACCACCCGCGCAACCAATTATTGTTAAATTGTATTGCCTATATATGTATATGTGGCGAAAGCTACAAACAGTTAATGTTCGTGACTGCATAGAAATTGTGCAGCCGACATTTCCAGTCAAGTTCAATGTATGCGAGACTGCTAGAGGTGAGAGCCGCATATCTAAATTTGATTTCCATATATATTCAATGCGGTTTGATCCTCGATAGTCAGTTTGCCGTCGTACTCTGATGATGATCATGGAAGGTCGAAACGCGTCAGTGCGTTGCGGCTGGCGGTAGTTTTGTTATGTTGTTCGACGACTGGTTAAATACAATGGGATTGGTGTTTACTTCAAGCTCGCAAACTTGATTTAAAGAATTGTTACCACCACCCGCGCAATCAATTATTGTTTAAATTGTATTGCCTATATATGTATATGTGGCGAAAGCTGCAAACAGTTAATGTTCGTGACTGCATAGAAATTGTGCAGCCGACATTTCCAGTCAAGTTCAATGTATGCAAGACTGCTAGAGGTGAGAGCCGCATATCTAAATTTGATTTCCATGTATATTCACTGCGGTTTGATCCTCGATAGTCAGTTTGCCGTCGTACTCTGATGATGATCATGGAAGGTCGAAACGCGTCAGTGCGTTGCGGCTGGCGGTAGTTTTGTTATGTTGTTCGACGACTGGTTAAATACAATGGGATTGGTGTTTACTTGAAGCTCGCAAACTTGATTTGAAAAATTGTTTCCACCGCCCGCGCAAACAATTATTGATAAGTTCTATTGCCTATATATGTATATGTGGCGAAAGCTGCAAACATTTAACGTTTGTGACAGCATAGAAATTGTGCAGCCGACATTTCCAGTCAAGTTTAATATATTCGAATCTGTTAGAGGTGAGTGACGCATATCTAAATTTGATTTCCATGTATATTTACTGCGGTTTGATCCTCGATAGTCAGTTTGCCGTCGTACTCTGATGATGATCAAGGAAGGTCGAAACGCGGCAGTGCTTTGCGGCTGGCGGTAGTTTTGTCATGTTGTTCGGAGACTGGTTAAATACAATTGGATTGGTGTTTACTTCAAGCTCGCAAACTTGATTTAAAGAATTGTTTCCACCACCCGCGCAATCAATTATTGTTAAATTGTATTGCCTATATATGTATATGTGGCGAAAGCTGCAAACAGTTAATGTTCGTGACTGCATAGAAATTGTGCAGCCGACATTTCCAGTCAAGTTCAATGTATGCGAGATTGCTAGAGGTGAGAGCCGCATATCTAAATTTGATTTCCATATATATTCAATGCGGTTTGATCCCCGATAGTCAGTTTGCTGTCGTACTCTGATGATGATCAAGGAAGGTCGAAACGCGTCAGTGCTTTGCGGCTGGCGGTAGTTTTGTTATGTTGTTCGACGACTGGTTAAATACAATGGGATTGGTGTTTACTTCAAAATCGCAAACTTGATTTAAAGAATTGTTACCACCACCCGCACAAACAATTATTGTTAATTTGTATTGCCTATATATATTTATATGTGGCGAAAGCTGCAAACAGTTAATGTTCGTGACTGCTTTGAAATTGTGCAGCCGACATTTCCAGTCAAGTTCAATGTATGCGAGACTGCTAGAGGTGAGAGCCGCATATCTATATTTGATTTCCATGTATATTCAATGCGGTTTGATCCGCGATAGTCAGTTTGTCGTCGTACTCTGATGATGATCATGGAAGGTCGAAACGCGTCAGTGCATTGCGGCTGGCGGTAGTTTTGTTATGTTGTTCGACGACTGGGTAAATACAATGGGATTGGTGTTTACTTCAAGCTCGCAAACTTGATTTAAAGAATTGTTACCACCATCCGCGCTATCAATTATTGTTAAATTGTATTGCCTGTATATGTATATGTGGCGAATGCTGCAAACAGTTAATGTTCGTGACTGCATAGAAATTGTGCAGCCGACATTTCCAGTCAAGTTCAATATATGCGAGACTGCTAGATGTGAGAGCCGCATATCTAAATTTGATTTCCATATATATTCAATGCGGTTTGATCCTCGATAGTCAGTTTGCCGTCGTACTCTGATGATGATCAAGGAAGGTCGAAACGCGTCAGTGCGTTGCGGCTGGCGGTAGTTTTGTTATGTTGTTCGACGACTGGTTAAATACATTGGGATTGGTGTTTACTTCAAGCTCGCAAACTTGATTTAAAGAATTTTTACCACCACCCGCGCAATCAATTATTGTTTAAATTGTATTGCCTATATATGTATATGTGGCGAAAGCTGCAAACAGTTAATGTTCGTGACAGCATAGAAATTGTGCAGCCGACATTTCCAGTCAAGTTCAATGTATGCGAGACTGCTAGAGGTGAGAGCCGCATATCTTAATTTGATTTCCATATATATTCAATGCGGTTTGATCCTCGATAGTCAGTTTGCCGTCGTACTCTGATGATGATCAAGGAAAGTCGAAACGCGTCAGTGCTTTGCGGCTGGCGGTAGTTTTGTCATGTTATTCGAAGACTGGTTAAATACAATGGGATTGGTGTTTACTTCAAGCTCAAAAACTTGATTTAAAGAATTGTTTCCACCGCCCGCGCAAACAATTATTATTAAATTGTATTGCCTATATATGTATATGTGGCGAAAGCTACAAACAGTTTATGTTCGTGACTGCATAGAAATTATGTAGCCGACATTTCCAGTCCAGTTCAATATATGCGAGACTGCTAGAGGTGAGAGCCGCATATCTAAATTTGATTTCCATATATATTTAATGCGGTTTGATCATTGATAGTCAGTTTGACTTCTTACTCTGATGATGATCAAGGAGAGTTCAAAACGCGTCAGTGCGTTGCGGCTGGCGGCCAGTTTTCGATTATGTTGTTCGACGACTGGTTAAATACAATGGGATTGGTGTTTACTTCAAGCTCGCAAATTTGATTTAAATAATTGTTTCCACCACCCACGCAATCAATTATTGTTAAATTGTATTGCCTATATATGTATATGTGGCGAAAGCTGCAAACAGTTAATGTTCGTGACTGCATAGAAATTGTACAGCCGACATTTCCAGTCAAGTTCAATGTATGCAAGACTGCTAGAGGTGAGAGCCGCATATCTAAATTTGATTTCCATGTATATTCAATGCGGTTTGATACTCGATAGTCAGTTTGCCGTCGTACTCTGATTATGATCATGGAAGGTCGAAACGCGTCAGTGCGTTGCGGCTGGCGGTAGTTTTGTTATGTTGTTCGACGACTGGTTAAATATAATATGATTGTTGTTTACTTCAAGCTCGCAAACTTGATTTAAAGAATTGTTACCACCACCCGCGCAATCAATTATTCTTTAAATTGTATTTCCTATATATGTTTATGTGGCGAAAGCTGCAAACAGTTAATGTTCGTGACTGCATAGAAATTGTGCAGCCGACATTTCCAGTCAAGTTCAATGTATGCGAGACTGCTAGAGGTGAGAGCCGCATATCTAAATTTGATTTCCATATATATTCAATGCGGTTTGTTCCTCGATAGTCAGTTTGCCGTCGTACTCTGATGATGATCATGGAAGGTCGAAACGCGTCAGTTCGTTGCGACTGGCGGTAGTTTTGTTATGTTGTTCGAAGACTGGTTAAATACAATGGGTTTGGTGTTTACTTCAAGCTCGCAAACAATTATTGTTAAATTGTATCACCGGCCTACTTGTTTGCAAGACCCGGTCAAACAGCCCAACGAACTTCTGCACATTCTTGATGTCAGAACTGGCGAAGTATTCATCCTAGGCACAAGCGCAGCAGTCTCAATTCTCTAGGGTGATTCAATGGCCGTGATGTCGCTAGGCGTTCTTCTCGCAACAGCTACAGACAAACCCTTACCTAGTTACGGCTGCCGGTAGCACACACTTAACATAGGTTTACGGCGTGAATTTACTCAAAATTTTGTCGTCCCCAACGTCTCACACAACATAATAGGACTTGATTTTCTTTCAAAATTTCGGCTCATTTTTGATCTCGTCAATCCAAATATCATCGACCCCTCCACCGCAATTTAGCAAAGTTTATGGACACTTGTCTCCGAGCATTTGGAGTTACAGGTCATTCAGCCAAACCCAGTGCATGATTCAGCAGAGATATCAGCAGTTCTTTCAGATCACAAGTCGCTTGTCGATCTTAACATTGGGAAAACTTAAACGCATCGAAAAGTTTATGGGCGTCACCACTGCACTTAGACTCTAAATCAAACGAATTGTACAGAGCTTGCAAAGATTACCGCAAGTTAAATTCCGTGACAAAATCTGATGCATACCCTATTCCCAATATTAACACCTTACTTGAAAAACTCATCGGCAACAATTTCTTCTCAGTGATTGACCTCAGACAAGCCTACCACCGCATCTCGGTAGCGCCAGAAGATATTGAAAAGACTGCGTTCATCACTCCATTTGGCCTTTTCGAATATCTTTACATGGCTTTTGGACTTAAGTGTGCTAAAAAAAATTTCAAAGATTCATGGACAACATACTTCGCGACGACTCATCTTATTGTATGTCATATTTCGATGACATTATGGTATTCAGTCCAGACTTAGAATCTCATGTCAAACATCTACGTAACGTCTTCTAATGCTTTTCCAACCACGGACTCAAGATCAGCTATGACAAGACGCAGGTTGCAACTGTATCCGTGGACTTCTTAGGATATCGTATTACGCCACAAGGTATTCAACTTTTGACGTCAAAGGCGAATTCAATCAAGAATATCAAATCAACGAAGACAGTTAGCGAGTTGCAGAAAATTCTGGGAGTACTAAACTATTATCGCAAGTTCCTTCCGGGCTTTTCAAGACAACTTCATCCTTTGTACAGGCACCTGCGGATTTAAAAAGGACTTAGCAAGAATTCCATCATTACTTGGTCATCCGAAGACGAGGAATTACTTCGACTCTCCATCAACTCGTTAGCAAATGCCACAATGCTAACGCATCCATATTTCTACTCACAACAGATGCTTCTGAATTTGCTATTGGAGCCACTTTAGAACAAGAGGTCGACGGATTTCGGAAGCCTATTAGTTTCTACTCGTGTACTCTCTAACCAGTAGAAACGAGGTACGACACTTTCGGTCGAGAACTTCTGGCCATCCACGACGCAGTGCGCCATTTTATCAGCATCATTGAAAGTAGCAGATTTATTGTTTTCAAAGATCATGCATCATTAGTTAGCGCATTTCGAAAGGCAACTTCATCTATCGCCAAGTTCCCTGCCAGAGTTGAAAGACAGCTTTCTCGTCTAAGCGAATGGCAATTTGACATCTTTCACGTCAAGGGCAAACAGAACTACAATGCAGATGCCCTTTCCAGGACAGACGTCTCGCTACAACCACCTTCGCCATCGCCATTCACTGTCAACTCCGTCACACTCAGTGAACCTGCACTAACGCCAGCCCACCTGCAAACGGAACAACGCGGTGACATTCACATTCATAGATCAATAGCCCGTCACACAACCAAGTTAATATGCCGTCTCTGAGAAGGCTTACCAATTGTTTACTTCACGGGTACGCAGCCCAACAAGCCACTTCTGCCGACCAGCCTTCAGAGAAACGCTTTCGACTCAATTCACTCAATTTCTTACCCAGGAATCCAAGCGACTGTCCGACTTATCACAGATCGTTTCTGAGGTCATAGACTCAGGCAGGACGCTAAACGATGTGTCTCCGAGTGTGGCATTTGCCAGAAAAACAAGATCACACGACACACTCGTTCTAAGTTGCAACATTTTCGAACTACTTCTGGCCTAGCCATCGTCCACATCGACATAGTTCATCTGACAAAGGTTCAAAGTTTCAGCTACCATCTAACTATGATTGATAAATTTACACGGTGGCCTACGGCATTACCTCTTGGCACCATTTCTGCAGACGAAGTACCTAACGGTTTTATCTCTGCATTGATATCCAATTATGGTGTTCCCAATGAGGTCATCACGAACAGAGGCACTTGCTTCTCATCTGATCGTTTCAAAACAACCTTGCGATACATGGGATGCACCATACGCCAGACGACTGCATACCATCCCCAAGCTAACGGTATGGTAAAAAGAATGCATAGGGAACTAAAAGCTGCTTTAGCATCCTAGTACATTAATGGCAACTGAGTCGATGCACTACCTTTAGTTCTGCTTGCCATGCTTTCCCGTACTCGTGAATCCATTAAAACGTCTGCGTCACAACTCTTGTATGGCATGGATCTACGCCTGCCCAGTCAGCTCCTACGTCTACTACCCGCACAAGATGACCCACAAGACGAAGCTACCCGCCTTCGACTTCATTTCGGTAACATTTCTGAACAGCAGCCGAGACATACACCTCGTCCAGTTTCGTTCACCCACAGCTCCACAGCTGCAAGAGAATACTTGTTCGCAACGACAATGCTGTTGCACCACTACAACCAAGGTATCGCGGTCCTTACCCGGTTTTGATCAGACAACCCAAATACTTCATTATTATGCAAGGTGCTACATCGATATCAGTAAGCATAGACAGGTTGAAACCGTTTATCGAACCACCTGATACTTCTACATACGTCTCAGGCTCCGTCTGCCCACAATCTCAATAGCCTGCTTTGTATAACGCGTAATTGATATTTTTTAACATTAACTTGTCTTTATTCTACTTATCAAACATTTTTTTAACCTTACGTTATTTTTCGCATTTATCTTACGTGGCATAACCTGCTGTTTATGGCTAACAATTGTGTAGCATTTTTTAACAGTGCTTTAGTATTATGCCATCTCTGAGACAATGTTCGAGTACATAATTTTATGCAGTTACCTTTGATTTTAATGTATATATTTTTACATTATAATGTATTTCACATGACATCACACGGCCTATTTGGTATGACCAGCTACTTAGACCTAACGCTTTCGTGTAGCAACACTAAGAAGTTATCTGCTTCATATCACGGTACAGGCCACTTTCAATGCATATCTCAACTTCATCAATTGCACAAAGACCACTCTAAAAATATCATGACCACAACGTCGAGCACACACTCTAGCTCCTTTGGTCGTATACAAACGCATTGACGACGATCATCACCTACGTTGATTATTGGTTGGTCTTCACCAAAAATTGGCACCATCAGTGACACCAATCTTGTTGCTGTACAACCAGCGAGACGAGCCAATAAATGCAGAACTTCAACGAAGTTTCCACATCGAGATTACAACGCAACAACAGAACAACACAGGTCTCTAGGACATCTTCACACTGAAGGATCTTTTCTCGGCATTTGCCCATGTGGAGCAAGATAAATCCTCCGCCAAAATTAAAGTGACATTAACTGATAAATTTAAACCACCTTAGCTGATTGAAACGAATTTTATTTAAAAAGAATTTATTCATTTATTTTCCAGAACTTTTTTTGTTTAAATACTTGACTTTGAATTGTGCGCCATTTTCAGTTTTTGAGCACTACTGTCCTCGATTGGTTGTATATTCCTCGGCTTGTTGCAACTGTTTCATTTTTCTTTATTAAAAGTCTGATAGATTTCTACAATATACGCCTGCTAACACTGTCTTCTACTTTTTATTGATACACGCATTTGGGGACGTTCTGGAACAGGTAATTTAATATTTCTGTTTTTCGCGTCTATTTCTATCCAGATTATTTGTTCGTGTGAATTGTAACATGAAAGGTTTCACATCTCCATTTGCCTAACATTAAGTGTCAATTTAATAATTAAATTTGTTTGATATGGAAGCCAATCTTAAATTTGAGGACGCTAGCAAGATAGCGCAAGACATGGCAGGTATGAATTTAGCAGATCTGAATGAAAATACAAGCTTATCAGATTCTACTGTTAATTAGAGGACTGCAAACGATCTGGCATCTATTGGGTTCTCAGACACGAATAGGTTAGGAGCCTCTACAAAATTTGGCGAACGCGCCAGTCCAACAATATTAAGTCTACCGCAGTATAAATCTGAAAAACTTTCAAGTTGGGTTGGAGATGCCCAAATGATATTCAGAGCTTATGATATTGTAAACCATATAGAGAAATTTGTTGCGGCATGAATGGCATTGCCTGAAAATTTCCGAAATTCCTCGGAAAATTTCAGATACAGAACTGTGAAAGAAAAACCGTACAATGCATTTGAGTTATGAATGGCTGAAATTCAACAGAGATATCAGCCTGGAAGATCGGCACAAATGTGCGAATTATTACGCTTAGAAAAAATGGGGCATCAACTATCTTCCGAGTTTTACGAACGCCTTTGCACAAAAGCTTTCAGTTTGAATATATCCAGAGATGTGGTAAATTCTATTTTTACAGCTCAGCTACCATTTAGGCTTAGAACCACATTGGAAGTATTCGAAACTATGAACATTGATTGGCCAACAAAACTCAGAGGGCTAGACGGTGTGTATAAACAGCAGGAATCACAAGTACATGCTTTAAAAGAAACATGTTGCGCGACAGGAAATAAACAATTTACCTGATTTTCGTATTGCGTACCGAAATATTTGAATCCACTGTCACCATGATTTTTACAAATATTTCGACCTCCGGTTATGGAGGTCTTTTTCAATGCCAAACACATCACACACTTAGTTGACAATCAATATGTCAAGTGGAAATATTAATTTAAACCGCTTCATTTATACTTGTTTTTAGATCTCTTAAGCATAACGTTTTTTTTATAAAAATGTTAGGAAAGTGTATGTTAAATTGGTTTGTGTATGTGTCTACATGTATACACTCTTCGCAATGAGATTACAGTGATTTAATGACAATTACTGACAACTCACTAGATAAGCGTACGTCATGCCTGTGTGTATGTGTTCTCGTTTGTTTTGAATTGAGGAGTAATCAGTTAATGCACGTGTACACTCATCCCAGTGAAATTACAGCGATTTGGCAACATCTGACTATTCACTGGATAAGCGTGTTTGTGTGTATGTGCGTGAGTGTTTACTTAAAACTGAGAGCTAATCTGTTACATGTAATTACAGGCACGTGTAACGGTCATACAAGTAAAACTAAAATGATAACTGTCATTTCCTAACTGCACACGTCAGACCTATTTTACACTTACTTTTCTAAATGAAGTAATTACGAGTGGCATTTCGGTGAGGAGGGGGCATGACACTATTAATAGAGTAAATAATTCATAGGTAGCAAAATTAAATTAGAAACGGATAAAGTGTTTCAATAGGGTAGAAAGTTAAATTAAACGGTACGTAAAAGAAATTTAAAATTGCCTGATAAAGAAGATACTAGTAATAGTGCAAAGAAAATAAAATAAAAATAAACCTTGCCATCATATATAGATAAATGTATGTTAAAGGCGCTACACTAACAACAGAACGTAAGATAACAGATAAAATAAGATAACAAGTAATCAAGGATCAAATAATAAGATAATCAAAATAAATTAGGCGATATTGAATTAATCAATCTCCACCTCTGTAAGTTAATATCAGTCCAGTGTTCTTATTCTTTTACTTGAGCAAGTTTCTGATTCTGATTCTGATTCGTGCAATCTTCGTTTTCTACCATTATTTAGTGCTGTATTCCAAATAGGACCTAGTGATTTTTCTACGGCTGTTTCACTCATTATGTCATTTCTCGATTTAATTTAGATGGATTCTCTAATCAGTCTAGTCGATCTACTACGGCTACAAATTTATATACGTCTGCACCCATCCCAATTAATTGTGTGTCCTGTCTCTACTGTATGGCGTGCAAGATCTGATCTATTAACATGGGCATACTTGCATGCGGTTTTATGTTCTCCTCTTCTAAACATAATTGGATATAAATTTATGCTAAAATTCACCCAAATTGAGAATTACAACAATTTCCGAACACCTGTTACTCCAGTTAAACCATACACTCTGGCATTCATCGATATTCCACATTCTTCTACCAAATATATAGTGGTTAAAGAACGTAATACCTGCTCCTACTGATGAGTCGCCAATAAGCACAAAACGAATGTGCATGAGATTATACTTTCCGTTCATGCTGCCTTTGGTTTATCCTTCTGGTCACAACTGAACTAATTTGTTACTAGGTTCGTAAAACCTAATAAATACTTGCATATATATTAGATCTTCGCAACAAACAGTATTTAACTGTAATATATTGAATTGAATGATGTCATGCTTACCGCGAAATGTGATAACTGATATCGATGAATGCCAGAGTGTATGGTTTAACTGGAGTAACAGGTGTTCGGAAATTGTTGTAATTCTCAATTTTGGGTGAACTTTAGCATAAATTTATATCCAACAGGTTGGTATCATGTACCGACTCGGAAACCATAGTGTTAGTATCCGGTACTCATCGATTTCAAAAAGGTATCAGTTACTAACACAATAGCCATAGTGTTAGTATCCTTTACAGACTCGATATATATATTATATAGTGTAAGTTAGCATTGAAGTCGCATTGTCGTTGACTTTAGATTATGTTAGCTTCACTATTACAGGTTAACACATTCGTCTAGGAGATTGTACCGTCCTATTATTCCACATTCTTCTACCAAATATATAGTGGTTAAAAGGGCGTAATACCGGCTCCTACTGATGAGTCGCCAGTAAGCACGAAACGAATGTGCATGAGATTATACTCTCCGTTCATGCTGCCTTTGGTTTATCCTTCTGGCCACAACTGAACTAATTTGTTACTAGGTTCGCAAAACCTAATACATACTTGCATATATATTAGTTCTTCGCAACAAACAGTATTTAACAGTTAAAGGAAATTTCGCATTTTAATTTGTAACATATAATGTATTCAATTAAACAATCATTGACTGCGCGGGTGGTGGTGACGATTATTTAAATCAAGTTTGCGAACTTCAAGTAAACGCCCATCCCGTTGTATTTCACCAGTCGTGGAACAACATAACAAAACTACTGCCAGTCGCACGCACTGACACGTTTCAATCTTCCATGATCATCATCAGAGTACGGCAGGAAACTGACTAGTGAGGATCAAACCGCAATTGACTTTTATGAGAAGCAAAATTAGATATGCGTCTCTCACCTCAAGTAGTCTCGCATACATTGTACTTGATTGGAAATTTTGGCTGCACAATTTCTATGCAGTCACGAACAAGCAGTGATTGCCCGGGTGGTTGTAACAATTGTTTGACCAATGTTTACGAGCTTCAATTAAACATCAATTCTATTCTATGTAATCAGTTGTCGAACAACATAGCAAAACTACCACCAGTCGCAAGCACTGACGTTTTCAAACTTCCATGATCGTCGTCAGAGTACGACGGCAAACTGACTAGCGAGGATCAAACAGCAATGCATATATAAGGAAAGCAAATAAATAAATAATTTTTACCAAAACCCGTACAATCAATGATTTTTTAATGGTATTTTCTATATATGTATTTGGTGCGAAAGCTCAAAACTGTTAATTTTCGTAACTGCATAGAAATTTTGCAGCCAAAATTACCACTCAAGTACAATTTACGCAATACTTGAGGTGAGAGCCTCATATCTAATTTTGCTTTCCATATATATACATTGCGGTATAATCCTCACTAGTTAGTTTTCTGTCGTACTCTGATGATAGTCATGGAAGTTCGAAACGTGTCAGTACGTACGACTAGCGGTAGTTTTGTTATGCTGTTCGACGACAGATGAAACTTAATGGGATTAGTGTTTACTTAAAACTCGCAACCTTGATTTAAATAATGTTATTTATTCGTTACGGCTTGATCCTCGTTGGTCAGTTTTTCATTACGTCCTGATAATTAATGTTTAGAAATTTTTCATTCTAACTCGAATATGCTAAAATAGGTACATTTTACATATATGGTAGGTAGTTTTAAGGTGATTTGGTTTTGATGTCAGTTTGGTAATGACTATACGTGGCTGTATGCAATATTGCTTCAATTTACATAGGTATAAGTTTGCACCATCCATATTTCGTATATTTATTGGAAAATTTATTGTGGGTTTTGGACGTAATTCAGACTCCAACAGATGTGTAAGTTTAAACAAAAAAGGAAAGTGTGCATGAGAAAATATCTTTTTTCATGCTGACATTGGCATGCCCTTTTGTTTTTACCTGAAAATACTTGCTACTAGGTGTGTAATATTAAATGCATAAGGTAATACCTATTAATTACACGTAATCAAGAGGGTATAACTAACCTACTATATCGCAAGAATGATTACAATAAATAAAAGTGTGTTCAAAACAATTTGAGATTATTTATTGACTTTATGATAAAATTTATTATTAATTAATAAGATTGATGGAAATTGTAGTCTCGCATTTTAAAATAAAACTTTTCGCGTTGAACTTATTTACTACTAAATGCAAAAGCAATGCCATATCAATAGGGTTACTATGCGTTGTATCCAGAATTCAAACACAACGTGTACATTTTAATGTATTTTAATTTGTCCCTTTATTTAGACTTCTTTTTATGCAAAAATTAAATATTCATTAGTTAATGTAAACTACATAGAGAACTAAATATTTTTGTTCATGTTTTAGGCGTATCTTATCAAGTGAAATGTTGGTGTTTATGCGAATTTAAAAAAAAACATGCCAAATTCGCTATGAACCTGCAATGTTTGTATGTATCGAGATGATGGTTTGTCTAACTTTGCATGATAAAATTTTGGCCTTCAACAAAATTGATTTAGTAGACTTTAAAGCGTCGGTGTGCATTATATATAGCTTTTTCATGATGCACTGTCACACTGTGAAGTCCTACAAATAAAATAGATTTTTAAACTGCTTCAATACGCCTAAAATTAACAGGCTAAATTGTCTAGTTGCTTCCCATTATTTGACCAATAATGTTTTTCCCTTGGAGCCATTAAACATGTTTAATATGCGCCTATAAGATTAGCACATTTTTCGTGCTAATTTCGTCTTATCTTACTTCGTCTATGCAGGCTAAAATGTCATCATCAAAATCAATAGATTTTAACCTCTGTTCAAAATTTTATTCATAAACGAAAATATTATTAGGTAATGCGCACTTAGTGACAAATTATTTTAAATAGGATCAGAAACATAAAACAAGGGCAGCATGAAAGAAAAGCTATAATCCCATGTCCACATTCGTTTCGTGCTTACTAGTGGCTCATCAGTAGGAGCCGGTGCTACACCCTTTACCTAATATATATTTGAGTGAGGAATTTTGGACAATTCGATGGTTAAATTTCCTGTAAAATTTTGTAAACCTGCAGGAGTGGAGCTAACTACATATAAAGCCTTTGACGACGCGACTTCAAAGCCAATTCAGTCTTGCTAATAAATGTATTGATCCTGTAAAAGTACCAACACTATGGTAGGTGTGTCAGCACCAAAACTTTTTTTGTCGACTCGGTACATGGTATCAAAACAATGGATTTCAAGCTATGCTAAAATTCAATAAAATTTATAATTACAACGATTTCAGACCAATGGTTGCTCCAGCAAATCCATATGCTCTGGCCTTGATCGATATCAGCTATCAATTTTTGCGTTAATCATGAAATCATTCGATTAAATATTTAACAATTAGATACTATTTGTTGCGGAGAGCTAATATTCATGAAATTTTGTATTAGGTGTTGCGTACCCAGTAACAAATTAGTTCCCTTATGACCAGGATGATAAACAAAAGACAACATGAATGGTAAGTATAATCTCGTGTACATTCGTTTCGTGCTTACTGGAGACTCATCAGTAGGATCCGGAAATGCACTCCATACTCACTATCTATTTGGGTGAGTAATTTAGGACAATTGACCGTTACAATCTCATACGATTTTGCATTCAAGCAGCAATGGAAATAATTTACCATTAATTCTTCGGTTATGCGATTTTAAAGCCAACATATTATATATAACATATACCCGGACAGTAAAGAGTGCCAGTATGTATTAGGTGTTACGATCCTAGTAACACATTAGCTCAGTTGTGACCAGAAGAATACACCAAAGACAGCATGAACAGAAAGTATAATCTGATGCACATTCGTTTTGTGCTTACTGGAGACTCATCAGCAGGAGCCGATATTACGCCCTTTAGCCACTATATTTTTTGGTGAGGAATGTGGAATATTAGAACGGTGCAATCTCCTAGACGAATGTGTAAATCTGCAGTAGTGAAGCTAACATCATATGAAGTATCGACAATGCGACTTCAACGCTAACTCACACTTTAAATGATACTAACACTAAGGCTATTGTTTCAGTAACCGATACCAACATCATAGTACCGAAAAGGTACTTGATACTGACACTATGGTTGCCGAGTTGGTACATAGCACCAACATATCAATGTATGCTATAGTTCACAGAAATTGAGAATTACAACAATTTCTGAACACATGTCACTCCAGTAAATCCATACACTCTGGCCTTGATCGATATCAGTTATCACATTTCGCGGTAAGCATGACATGATGAGATTATACGTTCCGTTGATGCTGTCTTCGGTTTATCGTTCTGATTGCAACTGAACTAATTTGTTACTAGGTTTGCAACACCTAATATATATTTGCACATAAATTAGATCTCCGCAACAAGCAGTATTTAACATTAAATAGTGCTATTTCATTTGTGATCGAAATAACGAGACTTTATAGGGTACAAAACAATGGTTTTAGCGAATCATAAATGTCACCAAAATTAGGAATAACCAACAATTCTGAACACCTTTTATTGCAGAAAATCGATATGCTCTGGTGTGGATTAACATCAGTTCTGAAACTTCGTAGTAATCGTGATATTTTTAAATTAAATAATAAATGGTTTTCCATGCTTTGTAGCAAAAAACAAACTTTCACATATTTAAAGTATCCACGATTTCCTTTCGTGAGCTGTTGATTTACTCTCTCGGTTCTGCAATCATCAGATTGGTTCTCATTTACATGTACACGTTTAGTTCGGCTTCTTGGTCACTGGATGCAAATTCGTCCCATCACTATATAGGCTTCCACGTCATTCATATTAACCACTGGAAATGAAGTTCGATCTAATTGTGATTCCATGAGCTTTCGGTACCTCATTTCTAGTACCACCATCAGAAATCTAATAAAAAACAGTTCGCAAATCACATGACCATATTAAAGCAAATTTACCAGAAATTTGTTTAAATCTGGTCGCGTGAGATGTGTACTGTTTATTACTAAATAAACCACTCACGGAAGAAAATCGTGGATACGTTAGTTATGATGAACGCCTTGCGCAACCAAGAACAAAAAATTTCAGAATATTCACACAGGTTTTCGTTCGTTATTTCGTGTCATACTCGGCTGGAACAAAATATACAACAGCATTTACATACGCGTTTGGCAATTACAGGCCTGTCGTCAGCAGGAGATGGCAGTACGCCTCAATACTACCATATATGTGGTTTAAATATGTTTGACTGGTATACAGTACAATCTCTATTATGAGGTTACAAATTCTGTAAATCATTATTATTCAAATTTTTAGTTACCATGATTACGTTTTACGGAGTCGGGAGTCGAATCCCAACGTTCTAGATACCAATAGCATCTTTGAGAATATGCATGTGCATCGTGAATTTTTGAGTTCAGAACAAGGAATCAAGAGATTACATTCGAACGTGTGTAGCTGCATATAGATTGCTTTCACTAGATGCAATTTAAATTAGTTGACTATCTATTATTGTTTACTAGTGTATGCGTAAACAAATTATTGTCAAATTAAAACGCTCTTCACAGAAGAAATGATTTTCAAAACATAAATGTTTTCAGAATTACCACTGGAGTTAAACATTTGTTTCGGCTTTTCGTTTATTATTTAAGTAATTATATATTCGTGGTGTTTTAAAAGTGTTGAAAGTTAAGTTTTGCCCGCTGCAAGGGCAAAATTTAATGCAAAAACTATTGACTTCTCTATGCATATTCGTTTATATGAGTGCATAATGCAACATCATTATAATTCAATTAATGGCGTCATAATCCTCATTATTATATCGTCAATCATCACCTGCACCATTTCCATTATAATCATAGCCGTAATCATCATCTCGATTATCATAATCAATATTTTCACCATCCTTAGCAACAGTATCATCAATAACATCAGCAGTACCAGGAGCGGAATTATCATCAGCATTAAAGTCAGCATCATTTATATTTACATATTATTATAAGTTGCATTAATTTTATTATCATCATTATATAGCATGTCATAATAATTCACAAAGTCTGCAATTGTGCCATGCGCGTTTTTATCAATATTTGCATTATTAATGCTAATTCGCCTTAGATCATTTGTAATGTTCCTGCTGAAATTTCTATTTCGATTGCTATCAAAGATAGGTTTATCTTTATATTTTCCATAAATAGTTTGATATTGTCATAATTAACCTCAACATTGTCACCACCATTAAGAGATAAACAGAGTAGCAGTGTAAGCTGCTTCCAGGACAATATTATTATTATTATTATTATTATTATTATTATTATTATTATTATTATTATTATTATTGTGTGTGTATTATTATTATTATTATTATTATTATGTGTGTGTGTGTGTGTATTATTACTACTACTACTACTACTACTACTACTACTACTACTACTACTACTACTACTACAATTACGATTATAATTATATAAAACCTTTTTATACAATGGCGATATAACTATTTTTAGATGATTATGGTTGCATATTTTCCGCTATCTACCTACATAAAATTTATTTTTATCATTGTCACAAATTTTTTGCAGTCTTAAAATCAGTAATGCTATTTATGCAAATCAATAATTTAAATAGTTATTATTATCTTTATAAATATATTACAATTTTTGTCTTTCAGGAACCATTATTATTATTAAACAATCAACGAATGCGCGGGTGGTGGTAACAATTCTTTAAATCTAATTTGCGAGTTTGAAGTTAACACCATTCCCATTGTATTTAACCAGTCGTCGAACGACATAGCAGTGTAGCGACTGTATGTATAACTGACTGTTTTCTTGCTATGCTGTATGCGTCTAATGTGTATGTTATCTCGAACAAACACCAAGACTTGTCTTTTAACAAATTTAAGAGCATATATCCCATTGTGTGAGACTAGGAAAAGGCGGAGTCGGTTTTATAAAATCTGCTATTAAATAGCACACACCTAAATATAGCAAAACTATCTTATTCGTATTATTAGCTGTGAAATCATTTTTGAATCGAGACTGACCTCAACTTGCCTAATCTAGAAACTGACTGACGGTAGTTTTGCTGTTATTCAAAGTCTGGTTAAATACAAAAAGTTCTGTGTTTATTTCTAGCTCGCAG
>JAQBSW010010876.1:0-22309 GCA_029291075.1 Eudiplozoon nipponicum | reverse complement strand
TAAAATGAGGTTATTGTTGACTTCACCTATTTTGGTTGGGTAATTTATGCGATTTCTCTCAGAATTTAATTTAAATGTCGTGAAGTCGAGACTTAATCATCCCTAGCTCTGCAGACAGTGTTCATTTGTGCAGGCAATACTCTTACTAAGTTTTCCAATCCGTCAAAAGCCATTGTTGAACTCAACACACATACTTTGTTTCTAATCATTTATTTATAGGAATTTGCATGTATAAAGAGCGTCCATGTAGTAAAACAAAATAATTCGTGCATTTCTGCGAGGACTTTCTGTTGCATTCACTTCAGCACTTAATAGGACAATTGGAACTTTCTCGGCCTCAAACGTGCCTATTGATACAGTTATAAAAAACCTAAATCGACATTAGTCAAGCTTATTGAACATAAAACAGATGTGAAAATTTGGCGCAAAATAGCCACCAACCATTGACGTACACATGCTGTCAAATACAACTTATTAACGGGATTCTTAATGTGCATAAAAAACAATTTAGCATTATCCTTCTATATAAATCCAAAAACTTATCATTATCACACACAAGCTAACATTCATGTCACTTGCGCAATGAATTTCAGTAAAGTCTGTGTCTGTAAGGCGAAGTAAGCAAGTCAGGCTCGACCAAGCTACCTTTGGGATGTTCCGTGTCAAAATATTTACGGTTTACTTCGTGCGAATCTATCCATTCAATAGACCATTCTCGGCAGCCTGATGAAAATCATGAGTAAGTGACACCACACAATGCTCCAATCAACGTGATCGGCATTTCTCTACTAGATGTGTTAGTGATGAAACAACCGGTTTATTCTCTTTGAAACTGATAAAATCAAACTGTTCAATAGCATCGCTTCATAAAGCTGTCTAGGCATTGGCAGCTCTATTTGGTCATCTTCGGTTTCTCAGAAGATGACCAAGACTATGCACAATAAGTAAACTAAGAAATGTAAAACTTTTGTTTAAGAACATTCATTTTACTGTTGCATTTAAATATACATTACAGATAGAGGCCTTCTGGAGTGCCTTCACTTTTTCTATAGAGTACATTTTCTTTCGCTTTCTTGAAGTCTTCATCTGTAACTTTCATTCGACGCTCACGCAAGGCCAATAATCCAGCTTCCGTGCATATTGCCTAAAATGCAAAATATCCCATTAATACACAATAATTTAAAAAAATAGTCGTCAGAACGTATGTGTAAATTTTAATCAATTGGATTTTCACGAGTTAAATCAGATATGCGACTGTACTGCAATAATTTTTAAATACAGTTGCACTCAATTAAAATATGGCTATGATGGTAAAAACGACAGAATTGGCCAATTTTATCAGGACAATAAATGTCAATAACGTGAAAGATATTATTAGAATTATAGTCTTGTTACACTGGTCTAAAATATAATAATCAAGCGGCACAAAGAGCCCAAATACTATAATGATGAATGCAAGCTAATTAGAAATATCTTATGCAAGTGAGAGATTACTTCATGCTTTGCAAGAAAAAGGATAAAATTTAGTGTTACATATAAAACATGACAATCGGTTTATCAAAAGAATGTGAACAGTTAGACTGCTAATCACCATAAAGGTACCTAAACAGAGTAAAACAAACATAAATAAACGCGACTTTGCTTCTTCATCAAAGTGAGTTCTAAATGATCATAGGCCATTGCGACAAAATGAACTAAGCTTCCCATTTGGCCTGGCTTGTGGCAATACTCGCTGATTTTTGCCTATCAAAAATTAGATATGGTCTCATCATGCGACCAATACCACGAATCGTCGTTCAGCCTCAAGAGCGATGGTCTACCTCCTTTTGAGCCAAACAATCCAACAAATGTCGTTTTTTGAAAGGCAGGAATTACATGAATTTTTCTCAGATAGTGATACACTTAACGCAATCAGCATTTGTTAGCGTGATGCAGCGAGGATAGCACACTGAAGAGAAGTATAATCCATCTAGATAAATACAGATATGGCAACTACAGAACAAAATTGAATATTTACGTAGTTAGACCAATTTAGCATATGCCACTATATTTATACGAACTAACTTATTCATCATAGCCTCATCATCAGAGGGAGTAATAAAGCAGCATTATATAACAGATTCTTAACTCCTGAAATACCACGAGAAAAACAAAGAAATAAATCAATGCATAATACTTCACTCTCTCCATATTTTCATTTTTTCTATTTTTTTGGCCTTTCAACATATATAAAATGAAATGTTCATTTGTGGAAACTTGAGAAGAATATGAAGGAAACGTTTCTTGTATTTTATCTAAAAAAAGTTATTTCTTGCACACGGAAAGGGTACCATGAGTTCTATTAAGGCTCTCATTCCACAAGAAAAAGATACATAATAATAATACTTATTATTAAAATGGCAACAACATTATTATTTAAAATTGTAAAATCCAGTGGTGGATCTAGCGAAAACGAAGATGCCTACACAAGCAACACATCAACGAAGCGATACAGACATACAAAGAACACAACCTAGACCGGCGACTTTAAGGAAAGGCGACATCGAAAATGCAGCTTATTTACGAGATTCATTGTATAGTTACATAAGC
Source organism: Eudiplozoon nipponicum (assembly GCA_029291075.1). Lineage (NCBI taxonomy): Eukaryota > Metazoa > Platyhelminthes > Monogenea > Mazocraeidea > Diplozoidae > Eudiplozoon > Eudiplozoon nipponicum. The sequence goes on along the minus strand of JAQBSW010010876.1, from coordinate 19,720 downwards.
AAGACCACACAGCGCAGCTATTTCCATCTAAGACAAGAGTGAAAAAGATGAATACTTTAAATGTACATCGCCAATGAACTCGATTCGACGCCACATCGTGCATGGTTTTCAACCAATTTGATTCGCACAAGAAACCCAACCTGTTAAACAAACTAGTCCTAGGTTTCGCAATTTGATTCTGGTCGAATTAAGCAGTTTCCGTCATGTCAAAAGCTTTCCATCTTGTTTCTTACGACAATCTAGCGATGGCCGAGAGAATAACGCCCTAGCGGGCAATCGAACTGAAAAAATATGTAGAACGCGATCAAGCCATCGCAATCGGCAATGCTTTATTTGTTTTTCTACTTAGCGCTTACACTGAACAAAAAAACCGTCCAAAGATGTCCGCGTTGCTCATCACTTTTTAGTAATCTAAGGTGATCGTGGTTTTCAAACGACGGTGGTTGAATGTATATATGTATCTAAGATCTTCGACTAAAAGACCAGGTTATGCAAGCGCATTAAAACTGCGCGTACAGATGCATTGTAAACACGAACTTTAAGGCAAAGTGAAATACTAATGTTTCTCCACAAATTTCAGTCTGCTATACCTGTCATACCTAATATGTTAGTTCTGCACAACTTATAATGTAACAAGTTTATACTATTAAAGCATCCTTTTAAATTAATAATATGGTTTTTATTGTTAGTGAAATAGTGCCTGGCATAGGTTCCTATCGAGGTTGTCAATCACCTAACATGTTATGCTTTCACAGAGCCAGATGAAAAGCGGCATTATTTGTTGAGCTGGTATAAATTCAGTCTTTTCAACAACTATACATACATTGTGTTCGTTCATGCTTCAGTACGTAAACATGCATACATCAATGCGTGCATAAACACAAATTAAATGCATAGATGCGTCTAAACACCACTAGATAAAAAATTATGCTTTTGGGTGAATCGGGATTGCTGGCAGATAAAGTATTTACAAGCAAGAGATTATACTATTTAAAATTACAGAGGGTTAAACAAATTACTGCTTCGACTAAAGGCATTTTGACAATCCTATCCAGAGACCATTTATTTGTGCATTTAATGTTTGTCCCAAATGTTCCGTACATTACCGTTATATCGCTATTTCCAATTAAGAATGACGGTCATCATATATTATAAAACTTTTTGTGACTTATAGTTATTAACATGATAGAAAAGCCTGTACAATGCTCAGGCTCCAAAATGAAAGCAATCTGCCAAGAATATTTCCTTCCTATTAAACAAACGTAACACGGTTTAATATCGTAGTATAAAGACTACTGAAAAAGTAAAACTCGACGCGAAAAGTAGAATAATAAATAGGAAAATACCATAATATTACTAATATAACTGATATCAAGCAGAATAACTTATATGTGCAGACACTCGCGTTACGGATCTTAAACATGGGCCAATTTGACCAGAGATAAAAAGGATTAAGTTAACTATTATTACCAATGAAATAACCGGAGCAAAAATAAATCAACACAGATAAAAACATTGCATATATTTATATATTATACAAATGTTAAAGCTAAAATATTAAACATATGAAAGTAACGCAAAACTAGAAATGAATTTGTCAAATTAGTAATCAAACCACAACTATCATAGGTATATGAAAAACACTGGCTGGAGCAACCAGTCTTAACAAAGCCTGTAAACACTCAAAAGGGCTCTGAGAAGTGTATCTATCAAATTTTAGTGCACCATATAAGTCAGCCATGAGCAATTGATGTACACTCGAAACTGCAGACCCAAAAACGAAATTCTAATCCTCTCTTTCTAACACCAGCGTCAGGCTCATGCTACCACGCATCACAATTTTTTAGAGGAAGATATTTCCTCCGACATAAAATTCTTACTTCTATCAGGCCACTGATTACACAATGTATTCCTAATAGGACTGGGGCCTCTACAATTTCAACAGTTGAAAAGCGAATTTGTTTCACTAAAATTGTAGTGCGTGGTAGCAAGAACCTCGCGATAATCCTAGAAAAGAAACACCGAAACGTAATTTTCGGATCTGCAATATCGAATATACATCAATTATCAATAAGCGGAACATTGTTGTAGCATGTGATCGGTAGACTACGGTTCACAGCTTCACATTCGTTTTTAAGTTTAATAGTTAAATTATAACTGTTAATGAGCACTTTTAGAATAAATAAAGCAGAAAAACATTAAAGAAAGACGTTAACATGATCTAGCTAAAGTTAATTTATCAAGAGATAATATTTCTATCCAAACGGGATACAAATAGCGAAATTCACCGCAAAATCAACACGCTGTCTTTAGCTAAAATAAATACGTCTCGTCCATGAAGAAAAAATTAATTTATTAATTATAAAGAAAAATAGACAAATACCTTTTTAATCAAGGTTGCGAACTCGATATAAACACCTGACCCACCATGTGCATACATTTGTCGTATAAACTAGGCATTGTATATCGTGTGGAAAAGGCGATTCATCCAGTAGATCGGTTTCGGCTTAATTGGAAACTCATTAGTCCAGAATTTGCCGAGGTTAGGGCTCGAACCTTGGCACATCTGATTCGAAATCTAATGCTCTAACCACTGAGCCACATCGTCGCACACTACATACAACTTTCAGTTATATACTAACTAACGTGTCTTGGTTAGCCTTTTCCTTCAGATAGAGCCAATATAGCATCCAAATGTTCATTTCAATACCACTTCCCCATCTAACGTGGTATCTGTTCGATAATGACAGATTGGGGATGGTCAGTTGACAACCTTGATTAAAAAAGTAATTCTTATCACTGCCTGCGCAACCAATGTTTGTTTAAATAGCCAACTAGTTTTTCAAAAGAAATAAACGAAAGATAAAATCGCATTACTCGAAACAATCCATTAATGAAACGAAATCGTGTACTTAATTACCAAAAATGTTAACAGACTGGGCATTTCGCCTAAGGTTTGACATTTAAGTAGCGAATATTGACGGTAAATAAATGACATAATTGATAAAATACAACCAAAACACCGATAAGTAAATGGTAGGACTTCAAAATAGCAAGTTCAACATCTGCAGTGGTTGCAACACAGGAAGTACATACCTTTATATCGGCACCAGAGAGCTCGTCCTTCGACTGCACATAATACTCCAAATTCACATTCTCTGCTAAAGTCATTCGGCTAGTGTGGATTCCAAAAATACGGCGTTTGGTCTTCTCGTCTGGAAGAGGAAATTCTATCTTTCGATCAATTCGACCGGGGCGAATAAGAGCAGGATCGAGGGTCTCAATACGATTGGTTGCCATTATAACTTTAACATCGCCACGAGAATCAAAACCGTCTAACTGATTTAACATTTCCAGCATGGTACGTTGAATTTCACGTTCGCCACCACAGTTAGATTCGTATCTACGAGTGAAAATGACATTACGTTACCTTTTAGTGCCAACAGCGTCAATTTCATCGATAAACACAATGCTTGGAGCATGTTCCTCTGCTAGCCTAAAAAGTTCACGAACCAATTTTGGGCCATCGCCTAGATACTTTTGAATAAGCTCAGAGCCAACAACACGTAGAAAAGTAGCAGAAGTTTGGTTGGCAACAGCCTTTGCCAGTAACGTTTTCCCTGTATAATATAATAAAGTATATACCTGTTCCAGGAGGACCATACAAAATAACACCCTTAGGAGGCTTAATCCCCATTTCTTCATAGAGTTCAGGGTGCGTAAGAGGAAGTTCTACGGATTCCTTTATTTCTTGAATTTGGGCATCAAGTCCACCAATATCAGCGTAAGTTTCCTGTGGGGCTTTGTCCAGCTTCATTACTGTCACCATAGTGTCAGTATCATCTGTCAAGACACCAACAACAGCGTGAACCTGAGAATAATTTTGTTATATTACCTTGTGATTAAGAAGGACCGAGCACCCAGGTTCAAGCATACCTTTATCCACAAATGATAAAATACTGACGTAATGCTCACTGCCAACAGACGTCGAAACAATAACATGATTATCATCAATAACCTCTTCAAGTGTACCCACTGACATGGGTGTGCCACGAAGGTCATCAACCTTAGATCTTTCTTCCTACAAAAATATCACATTAAATATTACTTCGTGCTTCTCTTCATCAGTTTTTAAACGCTCTTGATTTTTAATAAACTCTTCCTCCATCAAAAGGTAATCTTTGATACGCTCCAACTTTAGTAATCGCAATTTGCATCTTGTATGTGGGGTTACTTGTGGTAGTTTGCTGGCACTATCAGGGCCTTTAGATTTCTTCTGTTTACCTACGCGTGTAGGAATAGGTGGCTCATACGCTCTTCGTTTTTGCTGAATAAATAATAAAATCAAAATTTACCTTATCGTTTTTCTTTTCTTCCGGTTGAGATTGTTTCTGACCCTAGCAAAGGTTTAAAGGAAATTATTAGCATACCATTACTAAGCGAACTAAACTTCTCGTTAAAATGCGCACATTTAGATGCGTTCGCTTAAAGAAGGAATATCTTGTCGTAAATAAAGAATTCTGAAAATAATTTAACATAAATAACAGTACTGATAAGAAATTGCACTACGAGAATCAAGGTAAGCAGTCACAATAGCTAGCCTTGATAAAAACCGTTTGTGGATGTCAATTAGCTTGTTGAAGATTAATTAAATCATTCAGAATAAAATAAAATAGAATAGAATGTCAATATTTGGATTCAAACCACACTTGTTTCATCATATAAAAATAAATCAATATGCATTTTTGGACATTTGATTTTGTCACTGGTTTCATAATTTAATGTTTTGCTGTTTAAAATGTTAACATAATAAAACGCCCCAGGTTCAAGTAAATGCCGTACGACGTTATAAAGTCAGTTAGGAGTCAGGATGGCTGAGATTGCGTACTGTTGGAGCCCTTATTAGGGTCAGTATTGCGTTCTCCGGCAAATGCCGAGAAATACACCTGGACACTTGAAACCAGCCCTGGTTGACTGGGTTGTTGTTTATTCTGTTGTGGCGTTGACGTTCATAGCGAGTGAGTATCTGAGTAATCTCGTTGAAGATCTACAGTAACTGGCACACGTGAGGATCCAATAAGTAGATGTTGCTCCGTCTCACTAGTTGTGCAGCAACAAGATTGACGTAACTGAAGCATGTCCAAAAATCAGCGTAGGTGAAAGGCCGGTATAGCAGTAGACAGCATGCACAAGTAGCACACAGAAGAAGACAAACGCGATAACTGACTGGCATGGTAATTTCACCGTGCTTAAATAGCAAGTAATCGAAACAGCAAATTTCGCTTGTTTTAGATGGTTCAGCGTAAAATAAACTTGAATTTCATTTACCAAAATTTCAGCGAATTGTCTTTGAGCCGTTACAACAATGTTACGTTTCAAGAAATTCGCCGTTAACTATAGCGTGCGAGCTTTCGTTTTCAAACTATTTAAGCACGGTGAATTTACCATGCCAGTCAGTTATCGCGTTTTCCTTCTGCTGTTCGCTACGTGTGCGTGCTGTTTGCTTCTATTCGGGCCTTTCACCTACACTGATTTTTGGACTTGCTTCACACACAATGGCAAGATCACACGGCACACTCGTTCTAAGTTGCAGCATTTCTGAACTACTCGCTTAGCTATCGTCCACATCGACAGGTTCAACTAGTTCTAACCGGTAATTGATAGTTTTATAATGATGGCCTTCAGGCTTACTTTGCATCATTTTGTAGATAAAGTAATGAATGCGCTATTCTGCATAAATATTCGGTAGATGACCTTCATGAGGTTTACTACGGACTGTAGCACTTGCTTCTCGCGCGATCGTTTCAAATCTATCTTGCGGTTCGTCGGATGCATTTTACCCCGTGACGACTCGCTCACCATCCCAAATCTAACGATATGGTAGAGAGAAGTAATAGGAACTCAAAACCACGAGCATCTTCGCCATTAACTGAACAGCAGCCAGGCTACTTCGCCCAGTCTTCGTTCACCCGCACCACAGCTGCAAGAGAGTACTTGTTAAAAGACACTGCTGTTGCACCATAACCAAAATATCGTGGTCCTTACCTGGATTTTGCCCAGACAGCCAAAATACTTCATTATCTGCTTTAGCACACCCATGTCATCCATCCTGGGAACATCCAATCAAATCGCAGTAAAATTAGATTTTGCATAACGCGTAACTGATTCTTTTTTAAAAATTACTTTTTCGTTATTCTACGTATCAAATTTTTAACTTTACGCGCACCACTTGCGCCCTATGTTACACTCACTTGTCTCACGTGGTATAAACAGCTAACAATTGTGCAGCATTTTTTGAACAATTCTTTGGTTTTATGCCGTCTCTGTGACAATGTTCGAGTACAAATTTTGTCGTTATCCTTTGATTTTCAAGTATATATTTTTACATTATAACGTATGGCTCACACCTGAGTTCACACTGCCTATTTTTTTGTATGACCAGCTACTTAGAGCTAACGCCTTGTGTAGCAACATTTAGTAGTTATCAGCTTCATATCATGGCACAAGCCACTTTTAATGCATATCTTAACTTGATTAGTTAAACAATGACCACTCTACGAATATCATGACTACAAGGTTGAGCACACACTCGCTACTTTAGTCGTATTCAAACACACTGACGGCGATCCAGCCTTGTCAGGTTTCAACTTAAACCTGGCAACTTCAGTGACAATCTACCTTGAAATCCTCACGCTGCGGCTCCCAAACCTTACACTGCTCTATTTTGCCTCACGCAGTATGACCGGCCACTACAGCTAACAATTTGTGTAGCAATTCCTAGTGGTTATTTGACATCATATCATTGTTGAAGCAACCAACAAGCATACTTCAGCCCAGCATTTACGGTACATTTTTATAGCTATGGGCTTTTAATTACCAGTTGCTTAACTTGGTTCGTACTCTGCCATGCATATCTTATCAAGTCTTGCCGTGAGGAATGTTTTTCATTTTTTCAGGGAGGAAAGTGATGTGACGGCTCAAGAACAACTCGCCAACATATTACGTAAATGAAATTAAAATTCAATGACGCGGTACCATTTAAAACAAGCGAAATTTTCCGTTAACCAATGGCGCGCGAGCTTTCGTTTTCAAACTATTTACGCACGGTGAATTTACCATGCCAGTCAGTTATCACGTTTGCCTTCTGCTATGCGCTACGTCTGCGTGCTGTTTCCTGTTATACTGGTTTTCACCTATGCTGACTAACGGAATTGCTTCGCACACAGTGTCAATTTCAGTCACGCCAATCTTGTTGCTGCACAACTAGTGAGATGGAGCAACATCTACTTATTGGACCTTCACGTGTGCCAGTTACCACAGATCTTCAACGAGACATTATTAAGCCTTCACACAGTCTCTCGCCACTGATGTCAACGCCACAACAGAAGGAACAACAGCCAGTTAACCAGAGCTGGTCTCAAGTTTCTAGGAGTATTTCTAGACACCGCTACACTAACTATTTTTTTCGTCATTTGTCAGGGAACACAATACCGGCTCTAATAGGAGCCCCAACAGTACTAATCTCAGCCATATTGGTTTCTAACTGACTTTGTGACGTCGTACGGCATTTACTTGAAGTCGGGGTATTTTACAACAAATTTTGTTATTAAGCAAACACAGTACTAATCAACGTCTTTCTGTAAACAAATTCTACTCAGTTACTGATAAGCAATGTCTATTCTAAGGGATTTAGTTTTTCATTGTTCCCTTCCTGTGACTTGGCGAATGTCATCAAGAACCACCTGGCCGTGTTTCTACCTTTTAATGCTAAGTGGAATGGGCTGAAGACAGACATAGAATGCCAAATCGAGTTGGTGGTACTACTACCCTATACGCCGAAGGCTCAACCGTTCGCATAATATAAACAAGTTGCTATTAAAGAATTTAAGCGGTTAAGGAAAGATAGAATTTTTAGGCGTTCATATTCCAAATTTGCATCTCCATTAGTGGTAGTTTGCAAACCTGAACCGGTTCAATGGAGGGTTTTTGGTTATTATCGTCTATTGAAATCTATAAAGAAAGTTAATTCGTAGCCTCTACTGAATCAGAGTATTTTGCTCAGGGATATAATTTGTTATGAGGTTTATACTACGTTAGATCTACAGAAAGCGCACTAGGAACTACCTATGGAGACAGAATCTATACCGATTACCACAGTGCGATTTACTGAAGGAGGATCGTATGAATTTCTATGCATGCCTTTTGATATGTAGAATGCAAGTCAGACATTGCAGCGTCTGACAGAGGAGGTTCTTTAAGACTGTCTATTTGCTAGATAGTGTATTTATATGGCATCATTATATATAATCAATCCAGAGAGGAACTTCGAAAGCATTTGGACATTGTGTTATTTAAGCTAGAATATTATGAGTTGGTAGTCAAGCCAGAAAAGAGCAGGATTGGTTACTCTACTGTTAAATTTCTCGGAAACTCTATTCCAAAGAATGTAATAAAATTATTGGAACATAAGATCCAAGTGATCAAATATATACCTGAACCCAGAACTAAACGCCAACTGCATAGATATTTGGGGTTGATTAGCTAGTGTCGTCGTTTTATACCAGGTTTGGCTGGAATTTTAGGGTCGTTAACTCAAAACTCACTTCACGAACAGAGCACGTACCGCTAGCATTAAGGTATAAGGTAATTCAACAGCTTCATGAATTTGTTCATTCTTTTATTAAGGATATTATTAGGATGGTCACTGGTAGATATGTATGGCCTAAGACTTCTAAAGACAGAAGAGGATATGTGACCTTTGTAAAACTTGTAAAGTTTTGCGTTATATTAAAAACGAAACTAAAACGATTGGTATACCGGCGGGTCGTTTCGTGCATGTATATGTTGATGTAGCAGAAATGCTTGAAATTTCTAGCAAGAGGTATTTGTTGTGTTTAACTATATAGGTTGGGCCGTGCACGTGGATTTCCTTTGTATTTATTATCAGTGTATCATCCAAACGAGACTTGATTATGCCTAATTCTGCTGTCAAATTGTACATTTGTACAGTCAGTCCTTAAATCAATGTTTCGAAACCATCATAAGCCATTTTTAAGCGTACCACACATGCTTTATTTTTTAATTAAGTACATATAGTTTTTTGCTCGTATAAGGAGCTTCGATTTAGTAAAACAAACTTACAAAAATATAAACTATTTTATGTTCACTTCAGTTTGAAGTCTGCTTCTTTAATTGTACTGACTGCCTCATCCTAATACGGGCGCTTCTGCGAGGAATGTCTTTTTACTTAATGTCAGTCCTAGATAGGACCCTATTTTGCGGTCTTATTCAAAAAGGTGGCTATTACTACAGTATGTACTTACGATGGTTGATCGTTGTAGCCGTCAGATTGAAGTAACAATCTTAAGGGATATGACAGCTCAAGAAGTCTTCCTTATGTTTCCGCATAATTGGGTGACACGATATATTGTACCGATTAGGTTAACTGGTGATCGTCAGTTTATGTCTGAACAATTTTTGAGATCATTGAATACTATGGGGATAGAAGTAAGACACACATGTGTATATAATTCCAAAGATATTGGGGAGATTGAGAGAGTGCACAAGAAGCTAAAGGCCGCACTGGAGGATACAGAGCTCTGTTAGGGACATTCATAGCAGAACTTGTATATAGATTGCTATTGATATTACCTAGAGACCTTTTAATAGAAGCTCCGAGCTGTTTCGTTTAGGCCTATAGTTCAGTAAATTGGTTTGTTGGAGCATTGAGAGATTAAATGAGTCGTTTAGCTCCAAACAAGACTAATTGTCCAAGTTCTAAATGCTATGTATCTTCAGATTTAAAGTTAGCATCTCGTGTATTCATTACTAACAAAAACAGAAAAAAAATGGTTTGACTCCGTTCTATTAGGGAAAACTCAAACTCAATCAAATGACGGATAAAAATGTATGTATAGAAGTACATGGCACAGTAGAGTGTGGAGCACTGGATCGCTGCATTCCACAGTTTACTTGGACGAAGAAGAGACTGAGCAGCGATACCCATCACTGTATCAGGAAACTGAGGAGAGATCTGACTTGAAGATGCGTGGAAAAGAAGAATAGCAAGATAAATGTGAAAAAGAAATGAAGATTAAAACCAAGACAAGCGAGAAAAAATATCGACACAATATAAAAGTGAAAGCTAGCGAAAAACCAGCACGATATTTTGAAATTCGTAATGGAAGTATTTTGAAGATACCGAAGAATGAAGACTTCATGTTGTAGGAGTAAACAGCTTGAACATGAGGGTGTATGTGGAGGTCAATTAACTTGTTGTAGATTAATTGAAATCAAATTATTTTTATATGAGGAGTTAATTAATCTCTGACAAATTAATTAACATTCACATGTGTGAACGTTAAAATATATAATTATATAATTTAATTAGTTGAATTCAAACCATATATAATCTTCGAAGTGTAATGTTTTTAATAGTGCAAAATACTGTTCAAACTAGTTTAGTTTCTTATTTGAGCATTTTTGGCAAGTCTAAAAAGAAATACTTTCATTTTTCTATTTTTCATGTCAAGTATCATTTTAGAACAATAATTCGGTGTGCAATTATGCGTAAAAATTACTTAGTCCTTTGTTTATCACTTAATCAAGTATACAAATTTATGATTAAGATGGAGGTAAATTGTAACATGCGGCTCTGCGTTACAACCCAACGATGTTCGATTTTGACAAATACAATGCACTTTAAGGTCAAATAATCTAACTCTGTTTTTACACAATATTTCTCTTAACTGTGATTTTAGAAAAAATCTCTGTTAGTTTCAAGCAGTTTCAATTGAGATTTCTTGAACTGCAATTTCAATCGTAATTAATAGGGTGGTTTATTAAATATACACAACTCGCGATACGCATGGAACATGGTGGATATGGTCACAGTGGATTTATATCGCTCAGTTGGATTATTCGCAGTTTACACGAGGGATTTACCGTTCACATTTAACTATGCCTATCCGAATTTCAGAGAACAATGGATTATTATAATGACATACGTTAAAAAAATAGCAAACAGTGAACTAAATATTTGTGAATTTTTGTCATTGAAGTCTTTACACGAATTTCATCAATTTATTTTCAGTGACAACTTTTAACAGTGACTATGTTCATATCATCATATATTTTCAATCGGTTGCATATATTCATTTCAATTTAGACATTTGTAAAAGAATAATTGCTTGTGTGAAAGACATGCAAGTTTATAAACAGAGTTCATTTTACTACCGTATAGTGCATAGAAAATTTTGTTTAACTGTGACTTGTATATAAAACCGTCATCTTTGTGAACAATGTTTTTACCTTTGCCGTCTAGAGCACGGTCAATTTGGACTACTTATGATTTAATACGCGAACTCATTTACAATACATGTGTGATCCTTCATATCAGCCTTCTCTCATCACCCATCGGGAAAAAGCCGGGGAATAATCGTGTTCACGGATCTCCACAGCCGCTACAAAACCAATGTAGGGAATGAATAATCTCGCCAAAATCACCTACAAAATCTTAAGTTTGAGGACTTTGATCGCATGATGCAAGAATTTGCAGGTATAAGTTTGATAGATTTGGAAGGAAAGATTAATCTATCAGAATTCTACAGACACATAAAGACTGAAACGGACATGGAATCTATGGAGTTCTCATTAGTTGATAGGGTAAAAGCCTCTGCAAAATATGACGAACGCGCCAGTTCCAATTTTATCAGTCTTCCACTGTATAGATTTGAAAAACTTACAGAATGATTCGGAGACACCCAAATACAATTTAAAATTTACCAAATTGTGCACTATAAGGATCAATTTCTAGCAGCGTGGATGGCTTTACCAGAGAATTTTAAGATCACAATGATCAGTTTCAAGGATAAAACGGTGGAAGGAGCACCACACAATGCCTTCGAGTTGTTAATGGTCGAAATTTAAATGGGATTTAATTCGAGAAGGTCGGCACAATTGTGCGAATTGTTAAAACTAGAAAAGATGGAGGTGTCAATTGCTTTCCGAACTTTATGAACGCTTTCCAAAAAGTGGCGAATTATATTTTTTTAAAGGTGAGCTACCATCCAGGTTGATAGCCGCATTATGGTCTTCGAGTCTATGAACGTTAATTGACCAATTAAACTCAAAGGGTTGGGCGGCGTGTGAAAGTTGCAAGAAAAATTGTTACATGCTGTGACAGCAGACTCAATGATGGTGCAGCAAATCAGAACGAATACAGAAACTCTCCAAACGTACAAGTAAGCATTTGCGATTTAAAATGAAAAGTCTCATATATGAAACGCCAATATGAATATCGAGTGACGAAAATATAGAAATCTTGGAGTCAGTAAAGAGAATTTATGCGTCGAGAGATTCGCTCGCACCAACGATTCAACGGACCACGATGATGGTGGCATGCACAATGTGAATATTGACTCAGTGCCAATTGCCAAAGATATGGCTGCCTATATCTACATTTAGGTTGACCCAGATGAAAATGCAGCAACAAATCGGTTCAATGTAATTCCTCCTCGAGAAAAGCATAGAACACTCACTAGTTTGAACCGTAAAGGAGCTGCATGTCAAAGGCACCACGATGTGCCTATGAGACGCATAATTAAGGCGATATCAAAGAATGCTACAAAGGAAGCTAATACTGAGACAATAGGGGGTTCGTGAGGATCTGAATGATCTCAATTTTCAGGTAAGCATCAAAGTTGTATTCTTATAGCCTGGGAGCGGATTTGTCCCTTTCTTCCGAAGGCTTCAACATCGTTCATAATAACCACTGGAAATGAGATACGATCTAATCTTCGTTGATTGGTTATGTTTCGATACCCGAAGGATAAACCAAAGACAGCAAGTTACCTCGACAGTAAAAGAGTGAAAGCCAGAGCAACCCATAGGTTAAGGCTAAATAAATAGAGGAAGAAGGAAATAGTAAGGACAAACTTTAAGTAACCTACATAATATGCACGTTCCTAAATTAACCAACTCATAGAAATAATTGTATATTTATATATATTTTTTTAACACAACTTATTCAAATTTATAAAACGCACATATATACATGTACATCTTATATGCAATTAGGCATCTTTATAAATAATTATAAGCAACAGTGTAATTTTATACATATTTTTGACCACATCTTATATTAATTTTATATCTGTATAAGTTGATAATTTGATCATAACAGCGGTTTATAGACCGCTGTATGCCAGTTTAAATGATGAGGTAATTTTACCAATTATTTTCACTCTATTTTGGACTGTTATGGCTATAATGTGGTATTAGGCGATTTTAATAAATTGCATGACTGTAAAAAACCAATCGTTTCACTAATCAAGATCTAAAGCAAATTATAAACAAATCAATACGGGATTTGGAATGCTTAAATCATGTATATTTAGACATTAACTGGCACAGTTAGGACGTTGTAAATTACTTTAGATAATTGGATCACAAACAAATTATTTTACAGTGGAACAAATTGAGTAGCAAAATACAGAAACTTAATTTTGTGAAAGCATACGTGAAACGTTTCAGAATTAACTGGAATCATTCCAGAGAATTAAATTTAATGTTTGATTATGAACATTTTTACCTTATGAACAATGATAATTTTGTTTCTTCTGCTTCATTGTTATTATCTAATATATTTCATAAATCAGTTAACGGATATCATCCCGATACGACTCGATAGAATATTATGTAAATTAGGAATTAAATGAGATAATATACTGAAATGTAGTCTTATAAATAATATTTAAAAAGGAGGTTAGATTTGATTGATAATGATATTAATTCATCACTGCTGATAATCCGTCAGTGAACAGACAGTATCATATTTTTAAACCCTTTTAAACTCACGGCGCGCGGTTTGAAATGGCTCCGATTTTGTCGCATACCGATATTGAGAAAATCGTTTCGGACCTTCAGAACTCTGTGAAAATGCTAAGGGATGAGAACAATCGTATTAAGAATAGAATGTCAAAACTGGAAACAGACGTTGATGCGTATACGGCAAAATTGGAATTAGCAGAAAAGAAAAATGAATCTTTAAGCGCGCAAATTGTTGAATTGACTGAATTGACATACGACGTTAGATAATTTAAAGACTGATGTTCAGCCATGGGTTGAGTTGGCTGAAATAACAGTGGAAGACGACACGCCAATCAAGAATAAAATATCAGGGGAAGAAATAATAAACATATTAGCGAATGGAGTATCAGCGCGGATTAGCAAACAAGAACAGCTAATTTTATTTAATCTTGATGAAAATGCTGATGTCAAAGATGTCGAGAAATTAAACGTCCTGATCAAGGATGAGACGCATACTGACATCGCTAAATGTTTCAGGGTGGAAAAAAGATCCGATCGTCCAAGAACGGTGGTTATAAAGTTATCAAAGAGGCCAACAAATATGCATCAATAAAAGGAAAGGTGACAATCCGAGATTTCATAGCATATTTATTGGACGTGACAAAACATTTCTCCAACGAAAGTTGGCAAAAGTAAAAAAAGCTAAAGAACAACCTGGAGCGGAAGCCATCTACTTCTGACCACGATATTATAAGGAATTTATCGAGAGAAGATACAATAGCAAAAAACGATGTATCATTACTAAATGTTGTGGACGGCGGGAGGAGAAGTAGTATGGCCTCAAAACCCGGGAAACAAACAATAAAGAAGTTAACAAAGCTGAATCAGTAAAAGTCGATAATTGTTCAGATAAGTCGTATTCTACATTTACTTGGCTTAACAAGGATATTGAAAACCATGAATTTGATATTCCTCACTATTCTTTATTCAGAAAAGACTGATCGCTGGATAAAAGAGGTGGCGGAGTACTCATTTATAGTAAATCTGTATTAAATGCGAAAATTTTACATACTAGTGAAGATAATGCTATCATTGGTTTTTTATCTATACAAATTGATAATCTGATCTTAACCACGGTTTGCAGACCGCCGTATGCTACTTTATATGATGATCAAACATTTACCAATTCTTTTCAATCTATTTTTGACTGTCATGGCTATAATGTGGTGGTAGGTGACTTTAACAAGGTAACATGACCGTGAAATAATCAATTTTTTTCTAATCATGATCTCAAGCAGATTATAAATGAATCAACTAGAGGTTCGCAATGCTTAGATCACGTATACTTAGAAATTGAAACGGTGAAATCACACAGTTATGATGTTGTTAACTATTTCAAAGAATTGGATCACAAACAAATTATTTTACAATGGAACATCTTGAGTAGCAAACAAAGAAACATAATTTTGAAAATGCACACGTGCAATGTTCCAAAATCAACTGGAATCTTTTTAGAGAATTAAGCGTACTGATTGATCATGAAAGTTTTTATATCTTGAACACTGATCAATTTGTTTCTTCTGTTTCACCGTTATTATCTATTTTATTTCGGGCATCAACGTTTACGGACATTATACTTAAACGAATCAAAAGGAACTAATATAAACTAAAAATTAAACGAGATAATATAATAAAGTGTAGTCTTATCAATAGTATTAAAAAATGAGGTTAGATCTCATTGATAACGAAATTAATTCATCACTGCTGATAATTCGGCAAAGATCAGAACGAATTATTTTGGCCAAAATGAAGAGTAATCCTAGAATAGGATACAAACTCCTCACAGATTATAGTAAATATAAGGAAAAGTTAAAGCTTATATTACCTGTGGATAAAACTGAGCACGAATTTCTCTGTGAATTGGATGATGTTTTTGACAATTTGATATGTAATCCACAGAATGAAAGAAATCTTATGGAAATACCTGATCCTTTGGGAGACCAGGAATCAGGACTTGTTATTGACAGTGATGAATTGATAAAATTGATGTTAAAAATCAAATCAAAAAAACAAAAAGATCACCTTGGTATTTCGATTGATAATCTGCTTCAATTACCCTTAACATTTAGGAATGTGCTCTGCAACTTTATAAATAGAATTTTGAAGAATGGGAAATTACCAATCGATATACTAACGATAGTAGCTAAGCCGTTGCCAAAAGTAAGTAAGCCAACGAGCGCCAGTGATTATAGATTAATCTCTATTATCCCTTCGGTCTTGAAGATAATAGAACGATTGATACTTGATCATTTAGAACGTATGTTACCGGCTGATTTTGACTTATGTCAACATGGCTTTACGAAAGGTAGATCGACAACTACTAATATGCTTTCCATGTGGAAACATGTAATTACATTAGACGAGAATAAGTTAGATGCATTAATTGTATTAATAGATATCTCAATAGCTTTTGACTCTATATCTTTTGATGCCATTTTGAACGCGATTAGTTTGTTGAATATTGATCCGAATATTTTTAGATTACTTAAATACTATCTATATAATCGACGAATGAGTACTCAAGTAAACGATTTGATATCAAAATCGAAACGAGTAACGAGTGGAGTTCCACAGGGATCAAGCTTGGGGCCAATTTTGATTTAAAATTGTATTTGCACATTTGGAAACTAAGATCCTTATCGGTCGAGTTTGCACATTCGCCGATGATTCAAAAATAATCTTCCCAATTGATCCAAAGTATGTCGAATTCTCCAAAAATAATGTGAAATTAGATTTGTATGATTTGAGTAAATATTTGATTACACTAGGGCTGAGAATAAACAATAAAAAGACGAGAGCTTTAAAAATAGGTAACAGAACAAACTTTCATTATGTTTATTTTCATGATGCTGTGATTAATGATGTGTTTGAGATTAAACTTATGCAAGAAATTAAGGATTTAGGCATAACTATTCAATGTACAGCTTCTGCTGAGAGACATATTGAAAGTATAGTAGGCAGTGCCAAGAAAAGATGGGCACTAATAAATCGAAATATCTTATCGAATGACATAAAACTTAAAATGTATATAATATGGATTAGACCGATACTAGAATATGCTGTCGCTACTTGGAATCCATTAAAAAAGGGTTTGTCCAATAAGATAGAAGCTGTACAAAGAAAAGTTGTGAAACAAATTAGTCCTATCTCCTGCACTATATACGCCTCTAGATTACAGTTTGTATCACTGCAATCTTTGTGGTTTCGGAGGATGTGCTATTGCATAAAAGTTTTCCATTTGAACCAGTGGACTGGTGCCTATATGAATCCGATAAGAAAGAGTCATGAAGTTGGAACTAGATCTGGACATTTGGCAATATCTCCTCCTTTGGTGGGGAATGTTGCGAGCAAGTTATTCTCTTTTTCGAAAATCTACAAAAATTTATAACCAATTGCCAAAGGGGCTTAGAGAAATGCCTCCATCTAAGATGTCTTTTAAATTTTTATCTACTGAACTAGAAAAAGTCTACAATCCTGCTGATATTTTTTATTTTGATTATGATAATACTTTCTCATGGTTGAATAAAAGACAAGAATAATTGTTATTGGAAACAGGATTTCTTGAGATTTTTAGTTCCAAGTTTTGTATCGGTTGTTAGCCGAATTCAATTATTTTAAATTTTATGAATGCAATTTTCGTCTTTATAAAAGGAATTTTGAAGGATTGAAAAAATACCAAATGATAATCTAACGATCGTAGAAAAACCATTGCCGAAGGTAAGCAAGCCAACGTGCGCCAATGATTATAGAATAATTTCTATTATCCCTTCATTTTTGAAGATAATAGTACAACTGATACTATATAATTTAGGATGAATGTTGCTGGTTGATTTGATACAAGACAACATGGATTTACAAAAGATAGATCGACAATAAATAATAAGCTTTCTATGTGAAAAAATGTAATTACACAAGATGAGAAAAAGTTAGATGCATTAATTGTTTTTATAGTTACCTCAAAAGCATTTGACTCTATATATATACTGCTAATTTTAAGGCGATTAATTAATTAAATTTCGATTAGAATATTTTGATTAATTATTTATTTATTATTCGAATATTTATATGCCACACATTATAAAAATATATTGTAGGAGGTTTTGTAGTTATAGTAATAGGTTTTGCGGGGTTCCTGTCTGTTTAGCACTGATTTCTTACATTTTCATGGTGGTTGTTATCACCACCCGTTCCATGATTAGTCCCTGACATTTTTCCGAAAGATGAAGTAAGAAGACTCATCTGTTTTCAGACGTTTATTGAATGTTATGCTGTAAAGCATGAATCAATTCACAGTTAAACAAAATGGACTGTGCTCTAGACGGCACCAAAATGATATTTTGTCAACACAATTAAATGTCTTATACACAAGTAATTATCATAAACACAATCAACTGAATCGTGAGGAATTTATATAAATGGTCGAAAGAGTACGGTGATATAAATCCAGAGCGATTAGCAATTTAGTTTGAAGTCACTGGTAATGTATGAGAAGAAATACAATAAATATTGTCACTGATAATTGATGGATAAAAATCGTGTAAAAACAGTCTTAAAAACATCACAAATAATTATTCCACTGTTTGCTAGGTTTTGAGTGTTTGAATTATATTAATCCATTAAACTATGGATTTTTTTACAATCGATTGAGAAAACCTGAAGTTTGGATGATCATAATCATGACTGAACTGTTAGTATTTGTTTAGAATGTGGTTAATGCACAAAAAGTCCATAAATCCATTGTTTGAACACAGAGGTCTAAAAATGCACCGCATGTTACCAGCGTATTGCGCGCGGGTGTGTATATTTATTAAACAAAACCCTATTATTTACATTTAAATTTGCAGTTCAAGAAATCTCAATTAAAACTGATTGAAACTAACAGAGATTGTTGCTAATAGCACAGTTAAGAAAAATATTGTGTAAAAACAGAGATAGCCAATTTGACATTAAGGAGAACTACATTTGTCAAAATTGACCTTCGTTGGGTAGTAACGCGGTGCCGCGTGTTACATACACCCCCCAACAATGAAAATTCTTACACAATGAAGTGGGATAACCCAACAGGAGGTGATATGGCTCTTGCGTAACGAGTAAACACTGATATTGGCTCTGTAGTCACTGATTCTAGTTCCTCTATATCTCGCGGCGGCGCGACGGCGTCAGTTGGCTCGATTGCTGGTGAGATGTCGGGCGTCAGCCCATAGTCAGCAAATCTGTCTGGGGGTGGAGTAAACGTTTCTTTGCCGCCTGATAGGTCAACATCGCGGAACAGCGGGTTATTTGGATCAACGTCGACCGGGGATAATCTGCGTTTGGAGACAGCTTCAGATCTGCTATTAATCTCCAAAATAATGTAATTCTGACGTCGATCTAACATATAATAAGGACCGCGCTTCGATTTGGCTAGAATCCTATTATCCATGTCGTTGTTGACGAAGAACTATTTGCAGCTAAAAAAATCTTTGCGTTTATATATTGGACCATGTTGCTGACGTGTAGGACATATCGGTCGATTCTGCGCGTTATTTTAGGATGAATAGAATATCTTTATTTGGATTCAAACCACATATATTCCATCAAATAATAAAATTGAAAAATGTACAATATATATAAAAAAATTATCACATCACAATAATTGTGCAATTAATCTCATGTAGATAAGTATATCTCACTAGTTGTACTATACAATATAACAATATCAGAAAGTTTGACTGAAAAGAATAATATATACATCATCAAATTAGAAACAATTAAGGTATAATTCGAGTGTAACATTATGAAAAAATTGAGAACCATGACTAGCAATTGGTTGTATGTAATGTTAACTAACATGAAGTTATAGTGCATAACA
>JAQBSW010010875.1:0-22314 GCA_029291075.1 Eudiplozoon nipponicum | reverse complement strand
AGTTATATCGATATCAATAAATCCGCAACGCATAGATTTTACCATCTTCCAGTTGTATAAAAGTTGCAGCTTCTTCTCGTAGGTTCTGAAAAGAAACATTTTTATTAATTGATACAAATATAAGAAGAAAATAGAATGAAGGTCATAGACAATATTTCTTCTCTCGTTACTTTCAATTTGCTTACTATTTGGTTTAATTCCGGTCTTATAATGTTGGTAAAAAGGGAACTGATGTTAATACGCTAAAATGCTGATCGAGAAAATTTCCGAAACAATTTTTAAACATCGCGGGGAATGATATTGAATAATCATTTCTTTTTTTCTTGTAATATTTAAGTAATTTTTACAGTAATTATTTCTGTTGAAACTAATTTTTTTTCAATTTTCCTCTTTTAGTATAGTTATTATTATTGTACATTTTTATATATTGGTTGAATGACTCAATAGTAAATATTTAAATTAATTTATTACAGTATTTAAATTTTATGCCAATTAAACATTAATTCATGCATTACTGTATATATTTATCTGATTCATTATTGTTTCCTGTAGAATAATTTTTCCTACTTTACACCACATTTGATTGATCACATATATTTTTAACACAAATAAATAACTATATTTTCATAATTATAATTATGATTGTCCCTTAAAATTTCCTATTTCTTTTTCGTTGATATAATTGTAATTCTTATGTTATATTTTGATTTGTCAATTTTAATATGGTGTTTGGTGCTGTCAGTCATAGTACTTTTCTTAAACATTTCTTTGTTGACATTCTTGCTATTATTGTTGGTAATATTGTAGTTATTACTTGTAATGTAGTGGGAATTGATGCTAATTTTATTTATGATGATGCTTGGTACGTTATTTTTTGTTGTTGTTGCATTTTTGCAGCCTGTGTTGATAAATATTTAACTTCCAATTTTGTTTCCATTCTTGATTTCATTATTTTGTTTTTTACTAATATTTGTGGACATTTTGTGTTGTTCTTTTGTTCGTATAGTTCGATTGTTTTTATGGTATTGATCATTTTTTGCCATTTGTGGTAAAATTACATTGTTCATTTATTGGCGTATTTCTCGATGTTTATCCGTCAATTTTTATTTTTCTTTTGTTACAATCTTACCTTTCAAATTTTTACGTCTTTCTTTCGTGTTTCTAATTTTGTTAATTATATATTTGTTTTTTGGTAAATTTCTATTACTATTTTAGTCTTCTTTTTAGTTGCTTTTGCTTAAATTTTCTATCGGTTTTTGGTTCTTAATGTTCCTGTTACTTGTGCTGATTTTTCTTTGTTAAACTATCTTCGCTAATATTGTTGATATTATTGCTTTCGATCGTGAAATTAATTTTATTGCCTTCGAAAATGTATTTTCTATCATTTTTATGTTGATTTAGTTTTTATGTTACTGTTATTTATGATTTTAATGATATTGATACTTTCATCGCTCTTTACTGGAATTGCTGGCATAGAAATGTCATTCAACATTTTAATATATGTCTTTACCTTCTTATTGATATTGTTATAGTTTTTTTGAAGTTGTCGTTGTTTTTATTTAAATATTTCACTTAAGTCATATTTCTGTTATTTGCTTCTTCAATGTATATGCTAATGATTTTTCTATTGTGCTTTTCGCATTAGTTGTGTCTCTTTTTATTGTTAATACAGGTGCAATTCGTTTGTTCTTGTCATATGGGTAACACTTAGCTCTCTAAATTTTGTATGGTTTACAATAAGTTTTGATTTTATTACATCGCATACCTACGAAATGGTGACGAGAAAATTATCCGGAAAGGTCGATTTTTTCAGTTTTGTTTCTCAGATCGCGCATTTTATATGATAGATTTTGTTCGCCGTCTTTATCACATTTCTTGTTGTTAACATTGACAATTACTTTGCCACTGTTTGCAGTTGAAGTCGTTTAACTAGTTTTCAAGTATTTCTTTATAAAATTAACTGATGAATTTATTGAATTGTATTTTTCGATCCTGTTGGTAACGTTACTGCCGTATATATTATACATTTCAGAAATTAATGCAGCTGCTCAGGCTTTCATTAGAAATAGTTTAATATATATAATATATTTTGCTTATTGTTTTTTAAAAAAAAATGTTGCTGTTGTTTCTGGTTTTGAGTTTCTTTTTTACCATCGTTTTGGCCAAGAATGTTTGACTGTTTTGTCTCCACCTTTGAAAACATTGCTAATATTTAATTAATTTAACATTTAGTGTTTCATTTAATGTTTTTGATTATGCTACTACTGAATATTCATTTAGTCAATGTCATTATTGTTATCTTGCTTGTTATCGTTGTTTCTTTTATTGTTTTTCTTGTATGCTAATGGATAGCTATTCAATCCAGATTATATTGATTTTTTGACTGTAAAATATAGCCGCGAATCCTTTTTTAATTTTATCCTGTACATACTGAACACAAAATGATGGTCTGTGACATTTATTTTTGGTTAAATCTCTCGAATATCTCCGCTGAGTAACATGTCTATAAGAGCAAGTGCATATTTTTTATTTTGCTGTAACGCAATTTTATGAATATTTTTAGTTACCGCAATGGTAGAGTAGCTCTTGGTTACCAAGTGAACGTACATTTACATGGGTTTTGGTCAAAATTACTAAGATTGCCATTAGTAATTTAAAAAATTTTAATGTAAAATGTAATGCAAAAATTGTTTGACATATATACGAATTCACAATTAAGAATTATTTCATTATGCGCATGTCTGAAACTATTTTCTAAATTCCAATACAACGAGGATATTTACAAATCTCCCTGCAATCGGAATAAAGCAAACTCACAAATACCTTATCCTAAAAACTAATAAAAAGCATCCTAAATTGATTTATTAATCAAATTTTCAAAGTAATAAAATATTAATTTTATTTTTAAACAGATTTATATAAACATTAATGACTAAAAATAGTTATTTCAAGTTGGTTATACAAGTCGTAAAAAATCATTCGGTGAGTATGATCAGATAGAGGCCCATAGTACAATACCTGAGATTTCAAGATTTCATCCATACTACATTAAAATTCGCTTTGCGATTGACACAAAACTGGTAATTAATCATCTACATTTAGCTGCTACCTCTGAATTCAATCAGTCAAAAATTCGAATTATATTCAATGTAGAATTAAATTTTTTCCTCATCGACTGGATGGCACATACATTTAAGCCGTTTAAGCTATCCCCAAATGAAGTAATTAAATAATCATTGATCGCACGGTTAGTGTTAACAATTGCTTAAAACACGTTTGCGAGTTTGAATTAAACACCAATCCCGTTGTATTTAACCAGTCATCGAAAAACACAGCAAAACTACCTTCAGTCACACTTTCTGACGCGATTCGACCTTCAATATAAATGTATTGCGGTTTGATCCTCGTTAGTCAGTTCGCCATCGTGCTCTGATAATGATCATGGAAGGTTGAAACACGTCAGCACGAGTGACTGACAGTAGTTTTGTCATGTTGTTCGACGGCTGGTTTAATACAAGAGGATTGTTGCTTACTTGAAGCCAGTAAACTCATCAATTATTGGCCAGAAAAGAAGCTTTCCATTAAAACAGATGCTGATTGATTCATGCTAGAAAGGAAGTTCTAAAAAACGTTTGATGCGCGTAAAATAGCAGTAATTGTGAAAATTACGTAAATTATTGATAAATAGCCACAAATTTCGTTTTCAAATACCAATATGTAATAAAATTTATTAAGACTTCGATCGCTTAATTTATACTGATTGACTACACGGTTCACAACCAGAGCTTCAAAGCATGAAACGTTAGACAATTGTTTGTATTTATTTTATGTATTAACACCCAGTGTGGCACAGTAAGCTATGTATACCTTAATATAATGTGCTGAATTTAAGGTAATTTCTACTTAGAACTACAGTCGAATTTCACCTATTCTTAAGTATGCAGAACAATTTTATTTTCCTTTGGCACTGGATACAAGTGATCTTTAAATAATCCACGATACATATTTATGGCGAATTAGGTACGATTGCTGGTTTAAATTATAAAACAATGAACCAGATAGAGGACAAACCTGCAGAGACGCAAGGAAGAACACACAAGTGCGCAAACATAATGGTAAAATCTATATTCCGGGGATGTATACATTTCTTTTGACTATTAAAAAGCGTAAAGATGATATCGCTGCTGATATATTCTTTATTGAACGCATCTATGTGGAAATTTGCTTTCAAAACTCCCCAGAGTCCATCTGTTTTTCATTTTGAATTTCTAAACAACTCGTACGGCTATTGTTGAATTGTTGTCAGGTTTGCCCGTTGAAATTCACCAACTTTTTTAAATGCATTTTTATCCCTATCCGCGCAATAAATTAATGCTTTAAGTCAAACTCATTTATATGTGTGGAAATTTGAAAAAAAAGTTATGCTAATGGAAGCAAAAACTTGGTTAATCGTTATCTACAATAAAGTAAACTGTGCGCGATATAACAAGGTTTCAAAGTAATAGATCAGCTTTTCCATAACTTATAAATGCATTGCGGAATGATACCCTTTGGTCAATTACGGTGGAATGTCATGCGGTTGACATAACCTTGCTACGTTGTACAAATGGTTAAGTTAAACTAGGTTAGTTTTTATCTCAAGTTCGCGATTTTGTTTTAAACCTTTTTACATTTATCATAATTCAAAACGTATGGTCAGCGCTATGGAGAAATTCGTGAAACCTTTTCGCAATTAGAATTTTACAGGTTTTTTAATCATTACACATCTACTTGGAATAAGCGGCCATTCGCCTGTTTCAGCTTCAGATTAGGGCGTGGATCTATTTCTAGATAGCTGTTTCGAAATTGTTTTAGACGCATTTAATTTATAATATTCAGAATGCGGTTCATTTCCACATTTTTAATTCTTTTTCAGTCTTTGTTGAGCTATATCTTTTGAATTCCTATTGATTACGGTATAATTAAAACAAACTTAGTCGGCACGAAAATTTAAAAAAATTATACTATTGATATGTAATTTCATTCAACAGTAAGTCAACGTAGCAAATAAAGCAGATTAAATGTAAAATTTCAAAAAGATGAATTTATATCAACTGTCATTAACACAGAGCACATCATTCAAATCTTTGTTATTTGAGGTTACTTAATTTGAAATCGCTATTTTTCCAGACAAAACGTTTATTAATTTCGGCATTGACAGTTCCTAACTCGCCGAAATGGACAGTTTCCGCCTGAATAAAAATAATTGGTGATTAAAAAATGCAGGTTAACTTATCCGTGATGTACATTTCTGTCAACCATTTTAAAGTTTTTTAAACAATACAATTTTGCACATAAAAAATAAATTTATTTAACCTTTATCAACTAGGCCCGCGACAATATAGTCGCAATTACATGCCGAGTCCGACTGAATTTTACAGTCAGCCAACAATGAAAATCTTAGAATTATAAATCCGTAAATGTAGTCGATTTTTGAAAATTTTAATTAACATAAACAATCAATTCTAATTTCCAGCCCAGCCATTTAAAAATAAAAAAAAGATATTTCATGGGTAATAAACAAACAAACAAAGTAATACAGAATCAATTTAAAGTTACCAAAATATTACTTACACGTCCATTTCAAGATCATCTAAAAGTACGTAAGAGTGACCCATAAAATCGTCTGCAGATAAGTTGTCATGATCGTAGACTTGAATCTTGTATGTAAAGCAATGACAAAATTAATAAAAGAATAAATATTTTAAAGTAAATATCTGAAAAAAACGTAAAGTGATATGTTTAGAGACTATTTTAAGAGGCTTCAATTAAATGGCAGTATTTGCGTGCGCCTTGACAA
Organism: Eudiplozoon nipponicum; assembly: GCA_029291075.1. Lineage (NCBI taxonomy): Eukaryota > Metazoa > Platyhelminthes > Monogenea > Mazocraeidea > Diplozoidae > Eudiplozoon > Eudiplozoon nipponicum. Next base: position 16,475 of record JAQBSW010010875.1, on the reverse strand, counting down.
TTGCATTGTAAATTTTTCACACGTTACATTACGAAGTGCCGCATCATCCGATGTGAGGCCTTCAAGAATAAAACTTTATTCGTCCTTGATGTAAAAAACTTTCTAAAAATTGACGTCGACATGTCCAATTTGTCCTAAAAGCCTAACATGCAACAGAGCATATCAAGCAAACACATAAATACACGTATTTCTTTCATCACACCCAGGACTATGAAATCATCATGCTTTGTAACGCTTGGTGCCATGATTATTACAAAATTTAATTGTAAATGTCAAAAGAGGCCGGTAAATGAAGCTTTTGGTAAAATAATATTTATTAGAAGGATAAATAAAAATAAATGCGATGTTGATTTTGAGGCAGCATTTGAATTGCTATTTGAATAAACAGCTGACTTGGAACCTACCTTATTGAAAATAATATGTGTTCTAAATTGGGAAATTTAAGTTTATGAACGAAAAATGTACACCAGATTTTACTACTCTCATAAAAAAACTAACGTTATTCGCACATATTTACGCATCTCGAAATTGTCTATACATCATAAAAGCAGTATTGCAGACAAACTGATAATCGAGGATCAAAGCGAATATATGAAATGTCAGGTATACAGCCCTCGATATTAGTAGTCACATATATTATGTATAAGTGGCATAAAATATCAGCTGCACGATTTCTATACAGCCGCAAAATTACTAATTTAGTAACTTTCATTAACCGTCTGAATGTTTGCGCATTGTGAGCTTCAAATGTTGAATCTCCGCGATTTGCGTTCGTGGGTTGTCGCTTTGCTCTTTTCAGTTTCGCAAAGATCCGATTGATCCCCATTACAAAGTACGCATCGAGTTTGTCTTCTTATTGGCTGGTTACGGATTCGTCTCTTTCTTTCGAAGGCTAGAACATTGTTCATACCAACCACTGGAAATGAGGTACGATCTAATCTTCGTTGACTGGCTATATTTCGGTACAATATTTACCTTCCCGTCTTCCGGTCTCTAATAACACATTCACAGTACAATGCTCACAATAGCAGATTTAAGCAAACATAAGCTAAAATAATAAAATGGAACTGTTTTGGAACGAAGTTACCACATTTGCAAAAATCTACTTTTCTCAGTATTGTACTGTGTATGTGTCATTAGAGGCCTGAGGATGATACGGGAAATATCGAACAGAAACGTAGCCAATCAACGAAGATTAGATCGTACCTCATTTCCATTGTTAAGTATGGGCGACGTTGAAGTCTTCTAATGAAAGGGACGAATCCGCACCCAGCCAATAAGAAGATAAACTCAATACGTTCTTTGAATTGCGAATCAATTGGAACTTTGCCAAACTGTCAGTGCAGAGAACACTCTCGAACGCAAATCGCGGAGATTCTGCTTTCTTCAATTTTTGCTTTCTTCCTAAACGACCACAGTTAGTCAATTAAAAAATTATGGTATTAGTTCTCTTTAAGCGTCTGAACACCCATCAACAAAACTAAAAACGGTTTTGACATACTTGAAAATGGAAGCACGCATTTTGCAAAAAACTACCGCAGGGTTGATTGATATATCAAAAAAGAAATTTCAAAATGAATTCTGAGGTGAGTTGTGATACGTATTCAGTTGCATAAGGAATTGTCTATTAAAAATAGAAGAAATCCACTCTGGATTAAGAAGATGGTTTAAAAATTAAAAAGCAGTTTGTCCTTACTGCATTTGTTCATATTATATATTATTCTTTCATTATTTGATATCGCGACATGAATGTATGTAAGGGACGATGCCACGAACTGTATATATACTAATTCCGAATGTAATCTTATATTTTGGAATATTTTCGCCTTCACTCAACATAGCTTGTTTGCCTGTTGTTATTTCGTTAAAAATTTTATTAATATTACCAGAAAAATTCACAATTAATTTACAAATGTTCATGCAAACCAGCAAGAAAAACTTAAAAATAAGATGGAAAATTATTTTTTTAATTTGAATTAAGCTTTATTTTTTACCAACTCAGGTATACTCAACGCTGTTAAATTAGGCCATATTCCTTTCACCAGAGCGCAACTTCATATGAAGAACTATGCATAGTCATTTTTGTAAAGCCAGATAGATCATCCAAGTACTCCATTTGGTTATTTAGACAAAACATTTAATGATATTACAATTGACGAAGCAAATTGAAGGGCATTTTAGAATAAACATTGCTGGCAAATGCTAGAAATTTTCTATAGTAGCTAATCACATTTTTTCAAAACATCAGATTCGCAATCAAGCGGATTTCCAGATGTTTTTTCCAAGCTAATTACGAAAACGAATAACGTACAGCGAAGTATATCATCTGCTTCATACTTAAAGATTAAAAAAATAAAGCCCATATATATTTTTTCTGTAAACTGGTGATCTTTTGTGTAGGTTCGTGCGTGCGTATGTGATTCTTTTCCTTGTTGTATGATTTGTTTATTTTATGCAACATAAACCTCTTATCTTTTCAAATTGTACTACTGAGCGTAACAAATATTTCCGTCGAATTGAGTTCTGCTGAAAAGAAAATTCAATTTCTAACTGCTTTGTTTATAATTGCAGTATAAAATAAAGTTTGCTTTAACAGATATTTTTTTCTCCATGTAAATTCCAAATTTCAAAACGTGGATTCATTAAAATTTATATATGACAATGTTTTTATTAGTTTAACCTCAATAAAACTGTTTTTTGTCAAAGAATAGATTTTCACGCTACAACTGATAAAGTTTTTGAAAAAAACTGGCATTCCTGACGCCTTAAACTTTTCTTGGGTATTAACTTTAATTCTTGTTCTTTCGTTGACGCTATATCTATTGTCTTATTATCGTTTAGCTAAAGAAGCTAAATACTTCTTATTTAAACAAAAAGAGGCATTATTCAGTTAAGACTTAGGTTCCAACAAATCGTAATTTGATCGAACAAATCTGGTCTATTCAAAAGCTTGAACCACAAGACTCAAATGCTTTTACAAGAGGTAGGAGGCTGATCGAAGCGTCCCAAGATTTCTCGGCGTCGATTTGAACGTTTTCAGTAGATAATGTATTGATTGCCAAGTCCTAAGAATTTCTGATGTATTTACTCGATTAGCAGGACCGATTTGTTAGTCAATAATGGCTTTAAAACTAGTTGGAATATCATTGAAAATAACCTATGTTAACATAAATAATTTGGATTGAATATGACCCATGAGTTCTGGATAAAACAAATTGAAAATGTGGATTTACTCTAGAACTAACAATTTTTCCAGAATCAAAGTCTAAAATCCTTTTGTTTATTAGATCTAAATTGAAGTAGGTATTAAAAAATGATATGAATGCAAACCTGTTATTAAATTTTATGCGATAGAATTGTGGCTATGAGAATCGTGTTCAAAAAAACACGCAAAATGGTTTGTCGTTTCAATTAATTACTTTACAATTTAATTAACAATATTTTTTGAAATGTGGCTTTTATAAATTCTGTACAATTATAATTAATGATTCGGCTATGTAAATTTTTATTCAACATGCAAAATACCAGATGGAGCTTAACGCCAGACAATGGCTTATGAACGGTATTGTGAGAGATGTATCAAATCTAATGGTTTGAGTACTTTCTTCTATAGAGTAAATATATTTACGTCATTTTGTTCTATTACTATTAGGTGATGAGATTTATTTTATAACAAAAGCACGAAATGTTTCGATAAAATTTCGAATAGATAAATTGATTTGCTATTAGACACAAAATATCTGATTTTTTTAGATAACAAATTGCTGAAATATAATATTCTTCAGGATACTAAAATGTCTAAAAACCAAACAAGAATTTAACGAATTTTTTGTGCATATTAACAAGTATTTTCAAAGGATTTGCCGATTTAAACCCGTTAAATTTATCAAAACTTTTTTTTGTTAAATATGCTGGGTGTATTTATGCTTTGAATTCATACTTTTGTTTAATTAGACGGAATACCAGAAAGCGGGCTGTATGGGCAGGGAGTTTTAGAAATTTGTAATTCATTTGAATAATGACGTTGAATTTAGTTTCGTCAGTTTTCCTCTAAGAGGATTGAGTTAATAGAACAACTGAACTTTTAAAGAAAAAACATAGTGTATATGGTTTGACCAACAAATTTTTCAAACAAAATAAATTACTCTGCTTTACTATCTGCACCAAATTGTAACATTGCAATTATCAAGGTTGTGGTCTTGATATAAACACCTGACCCATTAATTATTTACAGACGGCTGTATAAACCAAGGCTTGTACAGTGTAGATAAGGCAATTCATCCAATAGACCGGTTTCCTCCTTGTTAGTAACTTAACACGTACTGGCCAGAATTCGCCGCGGACAGAACTCGAACCTGGGCACGTCTGCTTCGGAATCTGGTGTTCTAACCACTGAGCCATGCTGCCATACACTACACCCAATTTTCAGTTATATACTAACTAATGTAACTTGGTTAGTCTATTTTTTCTTTAGGTGGAGATCATGTGGCATCCATTTAGACTCAAAGTTCCAACTAACCATGCCCAATCTGTCATTACTGAACAGACACCACGCTACATTTTAACATTACTGTGTGTGCGCTGGCAAAGCGTAAACGTTTCTGCTGCATATAAAAAATCTTTAATCATGCAAGGCTTACCTCCAGTGGCTTGGTGAGTTTACTCACATAAAATGAGAAACTTTGATTCCATACAGGATTTAGCGATTTCCTTATGTAACGACTGCGACAGAGCACCTTCCGGTCTTGACGAAACACCACGTATGGATCGCTATAACCTAGTATAGTTTAGTAAAAAAAAACACAGAACATTATCGTTTTCACAAAACTTACGATTGAATAAAATGAGAGCACACAGAGCACTTGCTAACCCTCTCCATAAATCAGCGTGACGCACTTTGAACGTACAAGTTTTCGTATAGAAGCAAGATGACTGGAAAGAATTAGCCAAGTTAAGCTGATACGGATTAGCTTTAGGCAAGAACTGTAGCTATATGGAATTCAATTTGGCAATGATCAAACCAAGAGCCAATTCAAACAAAAATAATTCAACACCTTTGTATGAAGACGAATTCATGGCCAGTTGCTGCTGGGTATTCTAAAATGCCGCACTATTGAAAAATGTTGAACTGTGACAATTAAAATCCATGAACGTATCAAATTCTCGACAAAATCTTAGGCATAATTTAGGTTGAGAGTTGATTTATCGAATCGTATAAATAAGTGAATCTTACCAAGCCTTATATGAAAGCCAAAATATAAACACCTGCATTTGAAACAAAAACCGACTTTATCGGGATATCTCGGATTTCGGTTTCGGAAGTGTTTTTTAACGGAAAACACATCCCACAAAGAATTTGATAAACACAAAGACAAGAAGTAAATTAAGTTGAAACGGTTTCCTTTATACATAAAAGTTGATCTATTCAGCATAACTGCCGTTGCCCAAGGTAGGTGTGTGTGAAAAAGACTTCCAGAAACGAAAGCCTGAATATTCGGAGTAAAATTGAAAATATTGGATGCGAACATCTTGTTGGGAAAAAGGAGCAGGTAATTTATCTATCCCCTGTCACGCAACATATTTCGTTTAAAATTTAATAAAACTGGTGAAATATTTTATCTAAAAAATATGTCGAGAACAAACAGAAGGACATCATTTTAAATTATGTCTCCAGATGCCAATACTTTTCCCATATTTTTAAAAATAAATTCAGCCACATCTTTATTAGCAACCGCTGCCTAGGGAAACCTATTAAGTGATTGAGCCTTCAGAAATATTTAGTTGTTGTCTTTCATAAAATTTTAAGCAGAAATTTCTCAGACTGTCTAAAAGTTTCATCTAAGTTTTGTATTCTGACATCTCGTCTGTTGACCAAGAAACATTGCGCATAATTGTCTTTTTTATTGGTATCCTAGAAAGTGAAATCCAAAAAAATGGAGTCACGTAATCGGCGTGATTAATTTGTAAACAGGTCGAGCACTTGCGCCAGAATTAATTCGTCTTATTTAGCATAATTTTATATAACTAATAATCTTCATTTAAACTTTCATAATTGCTCTATTTCAGATACAAAACAATATTCAGAAACTGCGAATTTTGTATGCAACTATTTGTGTTGTTTGAGTGAATTTATAAACTGGTAATACAAACATTGCATCACATAAAATGTTATTTTCTTAGCTTTTGTCTCTTTAAATCCCATTATCATGCTAAATTATGTTTTTATAAAGCCATAAATCTTACTCCACGCAAATCTACAAAAACAATTCTCAATTTAAAATATAATCATAATATGCTGCAAGAATTAAAATATAGAACAATAATTTCATGATAGATTCAAGTTATGATGTTAAAGTTGGTCTCCGTTGGGAGTAAATTGCCTGTAAGAACTGAAATTCATATTGAGGCTAAATTAATGCTCAATGAAAGTGTAGTGTAGTCGGAAGTCAATTTATTATAAACTCTGATTAGAGAACAGTCTGTTTAACTCTATTTCTATCATACACAATGCTCACAAAATATTCGCACCACTATCTTTATTATCATATAATATATATATATATACATACATATATATACATATATATATATATATATACATATATACATATATCATATACTATGTATATATATATATATATATATATATATATATACGCTTTACTTTATTTTTGTACGAATGTATTTAGAAATATGGCAACAGATTCAAAATCTTATCAAAAGTTCTTATAATAATTGAATAATTTGAAAAAGTAAATTTCCCTATGCTGTCAAATATATGTGTCCCTACTTAAGGAATTATTTGCACCAGCTTTTACGATTGGTTCACATAATACGCCGACTGATATATTTCAGTGCGAATAGATATCGCCTTAAGTGAATTAAACTATTTTTGATTGTGCGAGCGGTGATAACATTTATTAAAATCAAAGTTGTGATTTTGATACAAGCACCAATTCCGCAATATTAAAATTTTTCAGTAAGAACAAATCATTTTATAATGTAGAAAAGACAATTTATTCGGAAGACCAGTCTCGTCCTTATTGGGATCTTTTATAAGTACTGCCCCGAATTTGCGCTCAGGAAGGGTCCCAACCTAAGTAAGTCTGTATCAGAATTTGTAATAATATCCACTGCTCAGCCCACCATATGGTACACAAAATTTTTAGTAATATACTAACTTAAGATTTGCAGTAGCATTTCCTTGAAGTGGTGACTATATGATAACAGCCAGCTACAATCTATCATTACGAAACACACAAATAAAAAGCAATTGCAAGTTGAAAATTTGATTGATAATAGTCGCTATCTTATTTGTCTGTAAAAACAAAATGAGAATGTTATTAAACTCAAGTTAGCAAGCTTGTTTTAAAGCATCTTCACCATCAGTCATATAATCAATAATCGCTTAAAAGTTAATAGGCTTATATTTCGACTTCAGCGCAGTTTTAACACAATTATTCTGGGCAACAAATATTTTCAAATTACTTTTGAAATGCGAGCTTTAATAAAATTCATTGTACCCTTTTTATGTGCAAAAACAAAAAGAAATTTTATCAGATATAAGAAAATTTTTCTTTCGCATGGTCTTCTCAAATATCTACTCATGAACATATCTTTATATATAAATTGGAAAGCAAAACAAGATAGAAATACGTGAAAAAAGCGAGTGTGAAAAATAGAAACCAATCAAATTGCGTGCGTCACATCTAGTTCAAACTCAATGCTTGTACGTGCTTCTTCTGCTTACATAAATCCGGCTGCAATTTGTTTATCCATAAGGCTTCGTATTTGGCTAGATCCCTTTTGTTTCTGCATTTAGTAATTACTTTGAATGCTACGTCTGGAGAACATACGTGCGTTGTTTCGATGATATGTTGCGCAATAGTAGACGTGTATTCATTATTTGATTTAAAACAGGCGTTCAAGTTGCAATGTTCTCTCATTCGAGTAATTAACCGTCTGGTCGATCGGCCTACGTAAGTTGATCGACAACTTGTGCATGTATATTGGTAAATAATATTTGATATCGACATTAACGGCTGTTTCTCTTTGATTGCCGGTAAAGGCAAATGTGTTACCCTAAATAACACTCGTAGTTTGGCTGCATTAAATGTGCGTGTCAATACTGCTTCAACTTTCTTTTGTGCCATTCGGGAAACTGCATCCCCCTTAAATGGGATGTTTAGGTAGACGGTTTTCTTTTCTGGCCCATAGTACGTCTGTGCGAAAGAAAATTTTCTTATATCTGATAAAATTTCTTTTTGTTTTTGCACATAAAAAGGGTACAATGAATTTTCAAATTAATTGAAATACTCTTGTACGATAAAAAGCTCATTACTTGCTTATCAAAAAAGCCGGAGCAAACAGTTACCAACCTTTGATTCAGTCATTAACGTTGAACTTGTAAATGATAGATTTCTCTTTATTAAATAGACTATATTTCTACATTTTTCAATAAACTTCCGATCATTGGTTTCAGGAAGGTTCAAAATCGGCCTTTTATCTCCAATAAAGCTCATTATTTAAATATATAGGCATTATAAGTAGGTGCTCATTATCAATGGATTTATTAGCGTGGCTTATTTCAACCACAGGATACTGTAATTATACCAGCTCAAAAAGTGCCAAAATATTTCGTTAAAATGTATGCATGTAAAAAAGGTTAAATGATATCGGTACTACTATATGGTTTTTCTAGTAAGATTTGGAAGTAATCACGGTTACATTTGTATGTACATATATATATATATATATATATATATATATATATATATATATATGGGTTTGAACTTTTCTGTATATATATATATATATACATATATGCGTACATACATGCATGCATACACATAAATAATTGTAAGCATATATAATTATACACATACATGCATAAAAATATATAAAAAAATCGTGCTTATATGCCTACATTCACAAATACAAATATACCTAATTGAATACAAACACAACAAAATGCTTATAAGTATAAATATATAAAAACGTACGTACATGCATACTTACATATATACAGTCTATATACGTGCATTCATGCACATATACATACATGCATGCCTACACACCTAAATATATAAATACATATATGCATAAATAAATACATACAACGTACATTATTTCATAAATACGTTCATATTCATATATATACGTATATACATACATAAATGCAAGCATACGCACATACAAATATACACACGCATACGTATAAATACATACATACATAAAAACATTTATATATATATATATATATATATATATATATATATATATGCATAAATAGATATTTAAACAGAAAAAACTTTTATGCGTACATACATACATTCAGACATAAAAATATATAAACATAATTACAAAAATCTATACATATAAACGTACACCCATGCATGCATGCAAATATCGATAAATACATATATAAATATATACATATATACTTACATATATAAAAACATACATACATTATATATATATATATATATATATAACTACATACATCCACGAATACACGCATGCATACATTTATACCTACATAAATAAATAAATACATTCATACATAGATACATACATACATATCTGCATACATAAAATACATACATACATACAATCAAACATACAATTAAAAATACATACACACATAAATAAATGCACATAAATATATACATACATGCATACATACACACAATTGTATATAAATCATACATCCTTGCAAACATACATATTTGCATACATACATACACACATGCCTACAAATATAAAAACATAAAAACATACACACATACATACCGGCATTGAAATATATAAACATAATTTCATACATACAAACATACATACACTACACACATATACACACACAAGCAAAAACGCAAACGTACATAAATACATGCATAATTATATATTTACACTTACATGTAAGCGAACAGACTTACATTCAGACGTACATAGAAGCATACATTCATACATATATAAATAAATACATACGTACGTAAATACATACATTCATTATTGCATAAATACATACATTCGTGTATGAATAACTATCAAATATAAAATTTCGCCACAAAACTCTGTGTTACATAGCAAAGATATCACTTATTATGATTTATGTATTCTTTAAAAGTGACGTATACGATGGTCTTCCTTTTGGGATTAATCTTGCAAATTACACTGATTAATGCAGAAGGATATATGCATATGCAAACTAAAACATATTTGTCTTGGAGATGCTGTATCATTGACGCGGAAATTTTGATGATCCTGTTCAGAGAGACACGCCCACGTCAATGGGTCTTTCATTTAGCATGCACAGCTCAATTGTTTTTTTTAATTATGAAACGTAATATTAAATTAGATCCTCCAGATGTTTCGTCGGTTCCATTTTCTGACAGCATATTTTATTAGGCGGATTAATAAAATGAAACCCGTAATTTACTCTAAGTTTAAATAATCCCTGACTAACTTTTCTGACGACAAAAATTATCATTGCCTAAAAATGTCGAAATTCATATCGGGTTAATTTTAACAATTTTTTGACAATAACATTATTTTTATGAGTAGTTTCATGAATTTTATAATTGCGCTTATTTTTTTATCTAGTTTAAACGATAAATAATATAACCGAATTCCATATTTATTCATTAATTATGATAATAATGATTTAATCTCGCTATACTCCAACACATAAATATTAAATAAAATAAATAACGTACATAAACAAATTTTAAATTTATATTAATTTCAATTTCAATAATTCTTTTTATTTAGGGTACAGAAATGCTTATTCATAACAAATTATAATTGAAGTCACCACTGTTACATTTTAAAAAAATTGGTTTTCTGTGACGTAGAGTAGCAGATATGCTTACCCTTGTGACACCTTTAAGCATTTGTTTCAAATTCACAATTATTTTAGCACGATAGGAAAGAAGAACGATATAAAGCCTAGCAGCCATAAAAATTAGACCAATTTAAAATGTATTGATTTGAAATTTAATTTGTATCAGAATATAAAATATTTCAATCGTATTTTATATGAAAATGAACAATTGAATAATTTAAGATGAAGTTTTCATGGAAAATTTATACGTTTTCGATATTTTAGCAAACGCTTTTGATGCTTGTCATCGCATTTAATGTATTTTCAATTATTTTTTTATTTCATATTGAATGATACTAATATGTATACACAAAAATTTTGAAGTAGATATTTTTGAGTGCGTGCTTGGAAATGCAATTCTATTTAGGGTTTATTCGAGTTTATTGACAGAGTATTTTAATGCATTAAAGCAACATCGTATATCTGGTTCCTCTTTTGTTGAATAATCATTGCTTATTCAGGCCGACGCTTATTTTCTATAGTGCATTTACGCTTCGTGATATTGTTGATGTTGATGATGAAGATGATAGTGATAATGATGGAGCTAATGATAAGACTGACGATGGTGATGATTGGGATGATGATGATTTTGATTTTGATGCTGCGGTTGCCGGTTATGTTGTTGACGATGATGAAAATGACAATGAAAAATAAGATTGTGATGCTCATGTTGATGATTATGAAAAATAAATTGATGATGTCAATGTTGAAGATGATGATAATATAAAATAAAAAGCTTTTGACAAGCAAAATAATGGTGATGATAGTTATAGTGATAGAACCAATGATGATCTCAATGATAATGATGATCTTGATAATGAAAACGGTAATGATGATGATTTTGGTCGTGATTGTGGTAATGCTGATAATGATAAATCTGTCAAGGGTTATGATAATGATGATTTTGAAGTTGATAATGTAGTTGATTATTATGATCTTATTGAAGGTGAAGATTTTTATGTTTTTGAAAATGATGATGGAGTACGTAACAATGGCAATGACGATGATATTCATGATGCTGAAATGAAGAAGATTTTGATGATTTTAATTATAGTAATGACAGTGATGATGATAAAACTAATGATGATGTTGATAATTTTCGTGATGAAAATTGTGATGATCATGAGGAAGATTACGATGAATAAGCGGAAGTTGTCGGTTAACCTGATGATGATGGTAAGGATGCTTATCATGAATATTGCGTTGATGATATCAACAATGGTTAGGATAATGATGATAAAGTATTTTATAATAAAGAGGATAAAATAAATGTCGCTGATGATGAGTATAATGAAGCCGACGATGTAAATAATGATTTGTGATGATAATGATGGTGATTATAATTTAAATGTTTATTGAAACAAAAGATCTAGCTTAATTATAGCTTTATTGTAAATGAACTGTTTTAATGGAAGCTGATACAAATTATTTCAATAATGTCTGAAAAGTTACGATAAACAACAATCTTATTCTACATAATCAGTCGCACAAAATAGCAAATATAGCGTTCTATCTTCCGTTATCATCAGCTAAGCAAGATGATATCAAACAACACAGGCGATACCATAATGCGTATATAGGGCATGAAAACCTCGTTTATATTTTTCTTGATTATAATTTTCAGCTGCAAAATTACTATGACATCACGAACATATTTGGTAAAGTTCCAAACGCATCAGTATGTGTGGTTGACGACAAGTTTTCTTTGTTGTGCGGCTGGTTGGATGCTATAAGATTGTCTTCAACTCAATCTCACAAATATTAATTCTCCTGCTGATTGTTGTGATTGGAGGTTAATACTCGAAATTTAATAATCCAATTAATGCATGCCGTATGAAAACTGGTGTCAACTTTTTCCGAAATTCTACTGAAAAGAACATTGTAAAATTTATTTTAGTTTGAATTTCTTATCACAAATTTGTCATAAAATACTAACCGTTGGCGTCCATCGAGAGTAAATTGTATCCCTTCCTGAGAAAAATGTTTATAGCAAACGAGTTCAAACGCAATTGGTTCTAAAAACAAAGGCCATGAACAAAAATTACTTTTAATAATTTTAATAAGGCTAATATTTATGTTTAATTTTTATATTGAAAACATAAAGTTATGTCGTTTCTTTGAGGGAAGAATATATTACTTTTCCTATCAAACGCAATGCTTTAAATATACATATATATATATATATATATATATATATATGTATATATATATATATATATATATATTTATGCTGCCTTTTGGGTTTTCAATTGATTATGGTAATGGTAACAAATCTGACTCCTTTTTACTTCTGTTTCTTGTTTTGGCTAGTTGGTAAGTGTGAATGCGTTTGTCTTTATATAAAACAACAAGCACCTGACCTAAATAATCAAAAGTTTCATCAATATGATATGCTTATCGACTGGCCAAGAATAACGAAATTCAACAACAATCTACTAGTATCCAGGCAAGAACAAACAGGCCCTCGTCTAGAATCAACAAACATACAATCGGATTAGCAACAAACTGAAGTGGAAATAACAGAGGCGCTTACGGTGACAGAAATTTCCAAACAATATGAGCGATTACCTGATTATCGGTTTGCGATCCGATTTGTTTGCATCCGCTGTCTTCCTTATTTTTTCTCCAAAATTTTCAATTACCAGATACGGTTATCTTTTTCAATGGAAAGCTCAACATAATAAGTTGACAATCAATATGTCAAGTGGAAATATTAGTTTAAACTGCCCCATTTATACTTGTTGTTAGATCTCTTAAGCATAAAATGCTAGGAAAGTGTATGTCAAATTGGTTTGTGTATAGGTCTGCATGTGTACACGCTTCGAAATGAGATTACAGTGATTTAGTCACAATTACTGACAACTCACTAGATAAGCGTTCGCCATGCCTGTGTGCATGTATTCTCGTTTGTTTTTGATTGAGGAGTAATCAACTATTGCACGTGTACACTCATCCCAGTGAAATGACAGCGATCTAGCAACATCTGACTAATCACTAGATAAGCGTATGCCACCTCTGTGTGTTTGTGTGTGTGTGTGTGTGAGCGTTTGCTTAAGACTGAGAAATAATCTGTTACATGTAATTAACGGCACGTGTAACAGAAATTCACATGAAACTAAAATGATAACTGTCATTTCCTAAACGCACACGTCAGACCTATTTTTACACGTACTATCCTAAATGAAGTAATTACGAGTGGCATCCTGGTGAGGAGGGGCAAGATACTGTGAATAAAGTAAATAATTTAGAGTTTGCAAAATCAAGTTAGAAACGGAAAAGTATGCGATTAAGGTGGATAATTAAAATAAAATAAAAAAGGGATCGCAAAAGAAGTTGAAAATTGTTTGATAAAGAAAGATGCAAACATAAATGTTTGTTAAAAGATGCTACACTAACGAGAGAACGTAAGATAACAGATAAAATAATATAACAACTAATCAAGGATGAAATAATAAGTAAGTCAAAAATAAATTAGGCAATATTGAATTACTCACTCTCCACCTCTGTAAGTTAATATCAGTCCAGTGTTCTTATTCTTTTACTTGAGCGAGTTTCTGATTCTGATTCTGATTCGTACAATCTTCGTTTTCTACCATTATTTAGTGCTGTATTCCAAATAGGACCTAGTGATTTTTCTACGGCTGTTTCATTAATTATGTCATTTCTCGATAATCAGGTAAATAATCTATTCCCTGTCGCGCAACATGTTTCTTTTAAAGTTGATGTTCATATTTTTTGAATTTTTTTGCGGTGTGTTAGCTTCATATATTCCAATGCCGCGTTTTGCGTACGCGGGTAATAGCTGTACACGGGCAGTTACACAAAGATCCGATTGATCACAATTTCAAATTTTGTTTTGTCTTTGATCGGGTTGACTTCTTATTCGTTCAACTGGAAATGCGGTTCTATCACATCTTTGTTTACTGGCGACATTTCGGTGCCTACTTTCCAGCACCATCATCAGGCAACACAACACTGATCACAATAGCAGATTTAAGCAAATGTGGTAACCTCGTTCCAAAACCATTCTATTTATATATATTTTTGACTCAACACTAGTTTTAATCATAGAATTTGTCTCAGTAACTAAACTCAATATATAACTATTTGTAATTAGCAGACCAATCCTTACCTCAGCTATCTCAAATTCCCGGTATACATAATCTCATCTCGTATGCAGAATATTGTAGGGGAGAGAGACAGTATCGAACCTTTTGTTATTTGTTATAACTGTATTGCTACTATGTCACGGTAATCAAAATTTAAAAATGATAAAACTAAAACCTTGACTATAAACAAGTTAAAGGTATCCCTATGGGACAACCACTATCAGTCCCGGTTGCTAATATTTTTATGCACTATTTTGAAAAAAATCTGTTGTTAAAATCTCCTCTCAAGCCAAACTTGTATGTAAGATTCCTGGATGATATGTTTATAATTTGGAATCATAGTGATAATGAGTTAAATAAATTCCTCGAATTAGCCAACCAATTAGGTGAATTAAAGTTTACATTGGAAAAGAGAATAATGATGAATTACCCTTTTTGGATGTGAAAATAAAACGGAATGGTTCCAGATTGGAAAGAGATATTTTTAGAAAGAGACTTATTCAGGACTACTTCTTAATTTCTTATCAAATCACCCATATGGAATGAAAATAGGCATTCTTAAATCCATGATATAAAGGAGTCTTAGAATAGTGGATAAAGAAAATAGAGAAAAGGAAATGAGGAGATTAAAAGAAATATTCGAACTAAATTGCTATCCGTCAAGTAAAGTAGATAGATTATTAGATGAGATGTTACAGTGATTTAATAATAATATAATAAACAAAGTAAAGAAGGAAACAGAACCGGATAAACACAAAATTATGGTATTACCTGATTCAAAATTGAGCAGGAAAATTAGAATAATAGCAGCTAAATATAATATTAAAACAGTTTTATGACAATCGCTTACTATAGGCAATAAACTACCTAACAAAAAAGAAAAAGTAGAACTCTTCGAGACATCAGGAGTATATGCGATACCTTGCATAGAATGTAATCTCAGGTATATAGGCGAAACCAAGCGACCTATGAAGGTTCGTAGAGGTGAACACAAGACAGCCTGTAAATATGGACACATTCAAAGATCAGACCTAGCTAGGCATACGAAGGAAACGGGTCATGAAATAGATTTGGAGGGATGTAAACGCATCGCGCTATGCAACCGCAACAGATTAACTAGACTAATAAGAGAGTCAATTGAAATAAAATAAGAAAAAGGTGTAATGAATGTAACATCGGTAGAAAAATCATTGTGCCCAATATTTAATGAAGCATTTTCTACGGTCAGAAAACGTGAGGCTGTGGAACATGAATTAAGTGGGAACCTAAGTAAAAAAGCTCGCTTATAGAAAACTGATTGCGAATGAACTCTACCAATATCAATTCCTATATACTTATCTTTCTCAATAAAAATGTTCCAGAAGAGGGTATACAGATTTAGCAAGGGTTAGTAGATAGAACATTAGATAAGAGACATTTGACTCACACTGTTGCTTATATTTTATATATTTATGTAAGGTGGGAATATCTTAATAAATGAATAA